>JAPYZN010001583.1:0-37135 GCA_030522865.1 Psyttalia lounsburyi | reverse complement strand
ACGATTTCTGACTTTTATGCACACTGTGCGGAAAAGTACCACTTTACGCACGAAAACCGGTACCGAAAAGTGAACTTTTTGGGCAGGTATTGCAAAAAAAAATTAATGGAACTGATATGCGAGCAGTCACGATCAACCAATTTTTTGTCAATGTCTAGTCGTGACAAAAATGATAAATTTTGCTCGTCAATCAGTGCCATCCGTCAATCGATTGCGAAGAAAAAACTCGTAGCGAATGGGGATCTCAAAATAATAATCGAATATCCTACAGAGCCACCGCACCCCAATCGATATTCACTAAGACCGTTGGGTCCTGTAATAATCGTAGTCGAATAATCGATAATCGTAGATTAATCAATGATAACAAAAAAATGATATAAATAGAATTTATTTTTTTGGTCGCAGAATATTGTTATCGAGGAATAAATTAGCGAATGATATTGAAGTCAAGGCATGAGTGGACTGTACGTGTGCGAGGATAAGTGAGAGTGCGAGAGTGCAACCTGAGTGATTCGCAATAGAGAATTCGACGAGAAGGGGAGCAAATGGTGAATAACGAAATTCATGATCAAATGACGGATAGCGGCCGAATAAAACACTTAGAGTGTTAAATATAAATAGCTAATCGTCACTTTCTAGCGTACATCGTGGAAAATGCCTGGCGCGTTCACACAGAAAAACTTAAGCGTAAACATAGTTTACGTCTACGGATTTAATTTATGATAAAAACAATTGCCTATTTCCCGTTTAAAAGTTATTGTAAATTATTTAAACAATGAATTATGTAATTGACTATTTATTAATACGCAAGCGGAATTTACAGTTATTTTTAGCGTAAATTACGCTTTACATGCGAACGTAAACTACGTTTCAGAAAAAATTAACTCTTAAATATAATTTACATTTGAATTTTTCTGTGTGATGTCTTCACAAAAAACGAAGAGTAGAAGGACTCGAGGGGCTACTCGCTCCATAATTCCAAAATTAACCTAATTTCGGATAATTTCATTAATTTGACATCAGTGATCTCGAATGTTTTCACTGATTCATCCCTCAATTTCTGTATTTTTCGGTGGATTTCATTTTTTTCAGAATTAAACAAATCATTCAATGGAAATCGCGGAAGTCCATTTTTAAAATTAAGAACCATTATTTCCTAGTTAAAATTTAAATAATAAAAAAATTATTGCTTGATTGCAGTGATTTCTATGAACTGAATGATCTCAGGAATGAATCGCTCCTCGAGAAAAGCACTTTTTCATTACCAAAAAATTTCACACGCGAGTATAATTCAGTTATCAAATTACGTCTGACTGATTCCTGGACTCCGCCAATTTAATTATTTCAAATACTGTATTTTGGACTTTGAAAAATTAATCATCAATTTTTGGCGATAAAAACGAAAAGAGAGGAACGGACAGGCTCTCCAATGGAGTGAACAACTAAAATGAAACCATCAAATCGTTAAAAATATTTACGCGATAAGAAGAATCGCTGAGGTGATTTGGACAAGTGCGGTGGCTGTATCGTGGCATTAATAAAATTAAGGATAATCTGCAATGAGGTAAATAAAGACTTTGAAACGATTGGAGTGACTAACACGTGAGTCTTCGTGTTCGTTCGCAAATAATGACAAAAAAATTTAATGTCAATCCGTAAACCCCACTGGATGTTTAATTGTACTTCGAACGAATTTCAGGCTGTGAAATCACCCATTATCCGGGTAGAATGACAACCATCAGTTGTGTATTGGAGAATGCGTTCAATGCCTCATTCGGATGATGATAAAAGACATCTACATGTAACGCAATTTTATGTGCAGGTGTATACGTGTTTAACGATTAATTAATTCATCAATACGATTGGGTTCAAGTGACGTACTGTCTCTCGTGATTTCGATAGGAGAAGTTGGCTTCCCCCACCCCGAGCCCGATATCCTACGGGGAGAAGTGCGCGTGTCCCTCTGCGCAACGTGAACTGCGGGAAAAGTGAAACATGCAGAGTGCCCCCTCTCTGTTTCTCTCTTCTCAAGTCACGCCTTCTATGGAAGAGTGGGGGTTCCCGGGCAATTCGGTCCGCAGAATCTACAGCCCCGAAATCATAGCGAGACTACTAATAGGAGATCGACGGCGTGTAAAGGTGAAACGGATGCCGCGTGGTAACTTGCTAATTTATGTCGATAAATGCGCCCGCTTGAGATCAACTCAATGCGTCTCGTTACACTCAAATGAAAATATAAATAAATAAAAAAAACATAGTAGGGTTGTACTTTCGTGCTCGTTTTTCAATCACTATTATAATTACCTAAAAGTAATTTGTACTATGTAACTATTACTATTTTTATGAATTTTTGTACATTTTTCTAATTATTTTGTATAATAACCCTTAGCGGAAAGAATGGATTTAAAACAAAATGTGAAAAATACTAAAAAAAAAATTGAAAAACAATTTTAAACAAGTCTGGCACCTCCTCTAAGTGTTCAAGCGGATGTCGATGATGAGGTTTTTTGAAGATATATAATGAAAAGATTATTTAAAAATCTTCAGTGAGCATTAATGAAGAATATGTTTAGAGTGTGCGCGCATTTTGCGAGTGGAAGAGTTGAATTGTAGATGGGGAATTAGGGGATTTTGTGAATTAGCGTGTAAGTAGAGAAAATCATGAATCAATGAGAGGGATCCCACGAGTATCGATGATGTTGTCCACTGTCTGTCTGTAGTTTGCCCGTCTATCTGAAAAAATATCGCCCACTAGTCCTGTTCGTCTGCCTGTGCTGTATTAAAAAAAAAAAACAAGCAAGAAATCAAGTTTTCAGGGGAAATTATTTCTCAGAATATTTAAACGAAATGGAGATGATGAAAATTCAATAGTTATACTATGTAGAACTAATTTTTCGCCTATGACAGAAGATTTTTATGTTTTGTATTTAAACTAATGAGAAAGAATCCATAGAGGAAAAAACGAGAAACAGAGTTGCGATGGATGTACGCTAGGCAAAATATGAATTACCAATTATCAGTGACATTGAGTGAAATTTTGCCGAGGTTAATCGATGGGCGAAAATTTTTGATTGGGATGCGATGTACGCGCATTGTGTGTACGTACGTGTGTATGTGTGTGGGTGTCTGTGTGTGTGAAAAACCTCCTTCGTAATTGAGCCGTGTTTGTTATAATTATAAGAGTCACTTTTTTTCCTTTTTCTTGAAAAATGAAAATGCTATAAAAATAGATCAATTCTTTCATGGAATTATTCATGGGCATTGTTGTTGAATATCCTTCATAATTTCTACCACTCTTCTCGGAACGATGATAAGTTGAGATGATCCTGTAAATCTTCTGTTATATCAGGAGATGATTTTTTAATCATTTTATTCTGACATTTGCGTTGATATTTATGTACATTTTCCTCTTTTTTTGCTTCGTTTTTCTTCTCGAAAACTCTAAAATCACTACGGCAAAATATTATGCCGGACGGTACCTTATGGGATTTTTTGCTCGCGTGGTTGGCCACCTCGCCTTCGGCTCGGTTGGCCAAACGCCACGCGAACAAAAAACCCTATAACGCCCGTCCGGCAATATACTATTGAAGAATGAAAAAACTCGTTTTGGTACTTTAATAAATGAGTTTGTTATGATAATGCCGAAGTCGTTGATCATGATTCAGGAGAACTAATTACAAGTGATAATAGCAAAAAAAATAGATGGGTTAAAGAAATGTTTTAACACAATTCCCTTCTCGTTTTTTATTATATTAATTCTACATGTCCCTCATTTTGACATATACTATTTTTCGAAGCATAACGCGTGAGAGACTTCCATATTTTTCATGGACTAATTGATGGAAATTATTGTCGAATATTGTTTGCAATTTTTATAATTTCGCTTTCCTATTTGTTTTCATATTTATGTCTATTTTCTTCCTATTTTGTTGCAAAGTAGTTATCCGCTATTTTTGAATTTTGGAAACTGGAAAACCTCTTCAGGACGTGATCATAATAATTTTTACAACTTTAATAAATGAGTTTATTATGTTAATATACGAGTCTTTGATCGTGATCCAGGTGAATCGACACGTGGCAGGTATGTCAATTAAAGTGTTATTTTATCATTATTAATTTTGTATTTTAGTAGATTAATTCTCCCATTTTAATGTACAGAACATTTCAAAATAGAAATTTCTATTGTACCTCTAGCGAGCTGGGTCCCTTGGTCGCGCCGTTCGCCGACTTTGGAGAGCGAATCGCTGAGAACTGTAAATTTCTGGTTCATTTTAACATATGCTAAATTGCTAACAATGAGCAGTGAAGGGGATTTCCATAACTCTCCGCAATTCCAGCGTATGAATTCGAAAGGCGGCAATTTTCACATGATGAAGAGACTGCGTGCCTTGAGTTAAGGGGCAGTATCCCCACCTTTTTCAAATTTCCCTCAAATTTATAGAAAAATTGTGATTTTTTTTTACTTCTTGATATAAACAGAAAGTGGGCAGGGAACAAAGTTCAAAAATAAATGTGAATGACGACGAAAATTACGAGTTGCATTTTTTTTTACTTTTCCTCTTAAAAATCATAATTTTTCGATAAAAACAAATTTTGCTTTCTACTATTTTCAATTCAATTTTCAACGAAGATTATTTGGGGATTTTGTATGACATTACGAAAATCAATCGATTGAAGTATAGAATTCCTTGATTTATTTTGTTAATTAACAAATATACCTTCTCAAAAAATGGAAGAATGAGAAAAATTTAAAAAGAAAATCGTGAGAATTTTCCTACAGATGCTTCCGGTCCTACAAAAAAATCGTGATAGCCCTCTCCAGGATATTCAATATTTAGTTTCATTACTTTTGACATTTTTCGTAAATTAATAATCAAATTGGTGTGTCATTATTGCTAATGATAACAAAACTTTGCAAGTCAATAATTACTGCCACTCGTAGTTCTTATATTTTTCGACGTCAATCCCATTAATAATTTATGACAAATCTAAAGAAAATGGAAGTAGGGGTAAAACAGCTTAACGTGTCTCTCATATTAGAGAAACAATAAAACACGCAGGAGGAGGCGTCAACCTATTGTTCTTGAGACACGCGTTGTCGCGTCTCTTCCTCCGTATTTGGCTGGCTTTCTCGCCATTCACGTTCATCAGAACCAGGTCAACGGATCAAGGTTCCCAGCGAGTATTCCCTCCTAGAAGCTTCTCAGTTTACTCTGATTTCTCGTATGCAAGTCCTCTATCTGTGACCTCAGAACCTAAACTTTTTTGCCTTTAAATGTCAAATGTGTAGTTCACCATTGGGTATTAGAATCTAATAGATTACTTTCGCAATGCAAATACGGGGGTTCTTCACCCGTTGAAAAAAAAATTCCGTGTGAGGCGAGAGGATGAGAGCGGTTCAATCCGGGATCAAGGAATCAACTAACTCGGGCTAACAACCATCATCTCCTGAATAAATTGGTAATTCTTTCCAGTTTAGGGAATTGCTGTTTGACAAAATGGGAAAAAAATGATTTCACACCTGAATTTTAAATTAAAGTATAAAGGCGCTGTTAAATAATCACCTACTCCTGAAAATTCAACTAATTCACGTGAAATGTTCAGACACTCAGGTATGAAAAAATTCAATAGAAAATATGGCACATTCAATAGAAAATTGAATCCAATTTCGATAAAAATCCTATGAAGATTCGATAAGATTTCTATGAGAAGATTATTGAAATTCGTTCAATATAATTGAATTGGTTCGTTCAATTCGTTTTTCCATCGATTTCATAAGATTTTGCGTACCAAAGAAATGCGAATTAAGATGAAATCCTGCGGAAAACTTGGACCCAATAATTTTAATATAAAACATTTCAAGAGAAACGTTCTAATCGTTAAATTATAAATTGCAGCTGGTGAAAAAAAATCAATGTGATTTAAGAATAATCAATATAACTTCAGAAGTCTGCAGTTTCCATAAATTTTATATTTTTACAATTTTTTACAAAATTACAATCTAGATGCATCATAGTCGAAGCTGTGCAAAATACTATTTAGAAGTGACTGAATACCGCAGATAAAATAGTTTTTGAATAGTCAAAGGAGTTTTGGAGTCAAAGAAATACTGGTTTAGGCCAGAAAATACAGTTGCTGCCAAATATCAAACAACAATTTTATTTCAATATCACACATCAGTTAACATTATTTAATTGATCGAAATAGTTACCACAAATATATATTTCAAATACTATATAATCGCGTATTAAACCATTTATCATAGTATTCCTATTTGATTTTTATGAAATAGTGCCCAGTTCTGATCGTAGATGCAGACATGTCTGGTTGAATGGCAAAGAGCTACATTTATTTAATTACATATGTAATGAGAAACAAAAAAAATCAGTATGATTTACTTCAGTTGGAGGTTGCAATTGTATTAACGAGCTATACGTGTTTGTTTCATAACAATAAATTGCTGTCGAGAGGAGAGGCCCCTCAGAGTGGCTCTCCTCTCGGCATCACATGACTCTCAATACCCATTAGCTCCTCGTAAATGGTAACGACTGTTACGCAGTCAACGTGCGGTTCAAAAGGTCAATTCCCTTCGGATGTTCACTCTCCCGCTTATTTATTTCCTCCACTCATGCAAGTATAGAAAGTTACAATTACACTCATTTGACAAATTATATTTAATCCTTTCGCATTTGCTCATTGTTCCAAACTGTGAATGGAACTTTTTTGTTTTAACAATGAATTTTGCAAGTTGAATAACTAAATGGGGGACTGTTTCTTCACGTTTCATCGTTTCAGGCGAGCCCTGGTGCGGCTTTCGTGCATCGAACGCACGTGAGACGTGAGAAAAAAGTCCTCGAATGAGATGTTTCCGCCTCGTTTTTTATTCTCTCTCTCTGGTTTATAGGATATAATTATCTCTTTTTACTTCTAATTTTGAGATTCTTTCCACGCGAACAGGTTCATACCTCTACTTTGGTACATTGTGCAGTCGGTCATTTCGTTTCTAGGGAGCAGAGAAGTAAAATGAGACTGAATGAAAAACTCAATTCTAGATGGGAATGGTTAGACAGCATGACTGTATCCATTTAAATATTTCATTGGAAAAGTTGGTACAATTAAATTTCTGTGGGACTTTCATTGGACATTCTATTGGAGACTATTTCGTAATAATAAAATAATACTAGAAGTAATAGTAATAACATTAGAATGCAATTTTTTTATATTATCTGTTCTATTGTCCTCGTTTAATCCATTTTCCAAGCGCTTTTTTAGGAGAAAAAAAATAATGTTAATATAATATTGTTTGAAATATTCGTTGGATTCTTTAGAAATTGTTATCGTATTTTAGTTCCACTGAAATTTTAAGGACTTTTGTCGTAGAAGATTCAATATCAAAAAGTAACATAAATGAAAATTTCAGTTCAATTATTTAATTAAAATTTTGATACAGATTGTCTTGAATTCTACAGTGATAGAAACTTCTGAGTAATTTAGTACTGAATATTTATGGCTTCACTCAACATTAACTCGAATTCGACAATATTAAAATAATATTAATTATGCATAAAATGAAGAGTCAGTGAAAAGAAATTGTTAGTTTACTGTTCATTTTTTCCAGACGGTATTGATATCTAATAATTATCAAAGAAATGTGTGCAATAATACTTTTCCATTGTTTGAATGAAAAAGTCTGAATACTCACAAAAATGGATCTTTCAGCAAAAAAGCTCTGGGTTGAATCTTCTTGAGTCGATCCCCATTATCACAAAGAATTTTCGCCATACTACTCTTACGTATTTCGTTGAGCTGGTCTATAGTAAAAGCACCTGGAGTTTTGTCATTTTCATACCAATATCTGTCCCCTGTGAATTAATAACAATAAATAGATCACAATTGCACGTAAAATTTTATTATAAAATAAATGCAGTACAAAAATTGACTTTAAAAAATAGAAATTCAATTTTTTTTCATTCCCTATAAATTATTTCTTCCTCATTTTTGTTCAACATAAAAAAATACGAGTCTTATATTTCTCATTCAATTTTCATATTAAATAATCACAACAATTCACTCCGAGAGAAATTATGAGTGAAAATTGCCTAACCGATTGATAATTGTGTGGCGTTTCGGCTGATTGGGAAAAATTACTCGACCGCTTGATACAATGTCAAACATTTTCAACAAAAAATATGGACAAATTCAAGCAAGTTGTATTAAACTGTCATCAAATTTCACTAAACGGTTAGACAATTTTTCCGAACCGCTACACAACTTTTATGAAGCAGTTCACAATTTGTACTAAGCGGTCGGGTAATTTTATTTGAACCGCCAAAACACCGATTACCAAACGCTTAAGTAATATTTCCTGAAAATTTCTCTTTGTGCAAATGAACTCCAATTATTCCCCGGCCAGTGCAAAACTGTTTGTCATTGAATAGTTATTATAATTGATTAACTACCGAGGCGAGCATTCCTGAAAGTATGTCCTAGTAAGCATAAAAAGGTCGGCCCCATCACAGCATCCTCAGCCGCGACCTCAGAGAGGGCTCCAGTCACAAGGTCGATATCGTCCACATTTCTTTGAATAGAAAGAATCAGATATTGAGAATAATGACAGGCCAGGTGAATTGTGTATGACTGATTACTACCTGTAGACACGTTGTAATCTTTCGATTGTCTCCTTCGACATGGTACCCGCAAGATCTCTAAAGGTTTTCACCTCCGGCAGTCGGCAGAATGCCCTCCAGCGAATGTAGGGGGGTAGACCATGATCTCTGCCTTCTTGAATGACTTGGGCGACGTAATCTACTGCTGGGTCAGCGGTTTTTCCATCGTGGAAGTACCTCTCCAGGAATATTTCGTTCAGACTTGGTGGATAAGGTTTTCTCGAGTGGCCAGCTAATTGAGAGAAAATATATATAGGTTCACATAGAAAAATCGAAACGTAAGTTACGACTTCCTCAGTGTAATTAACGTTTCATTATAATTTTATCAGGCGCAGTTTACCCTAAATAATTTTGTTTTCTTATCATTAAAATTACATGGTTTTTTCCTATTTGAAATCATGATTCAGTTTTTTAATAAAATTTTGAAATTCATGAGTCTTGTAAAGAAAATTTTTCAATAGCAACGAATATCAAAAGACATAAATAGGAAATTTTATTCATATTTATTCGTATTTAAAGAAAATCAATGAGAACTGTCAATTAATTTTTGTTCATAAAAAGTTGAAAAATCCAGTAGTTATTCTCGTGACAGTTTGTCGTTTAATCAAACAAAAAAACAAGTATTGCCGTTATTAATCTATGCTCTGTTAGACCTTTGAGTGAAAAAAATTGAATGATACGTAATTGGATTTTTAACAATTTCATAATTTCTTTAGAAATGAACATTATTAATGAATCCTCAGGCCCGTTCGTTGCATCACCAACTCAAAATTCTTCTCCCTCGTATGCATTGTTCATGAGATAAAGAAACGCCTTTTGAACATTCAGACAATTTATTTGTCAAAGACGCCCACACTTCCATGAAACCATTTCCATAAACTCTTTATGTAATACGAATAAGTGGGACATACCGGTAGCTCCAGCAATGAGCCGATCGATGGCCCCAGCTTCATATAGCTCTTGGGGAGCATAGAAAGCCGAATAAAGCGATCTTTCACCCGACTTGGCAGCCGTGCTTGAGTCAACGAGGTCGAGAGTTTTAGGTGTGAGGGCTGCGATGAAGAATAGCCCAGCAGACGCTGCGGCATTGCCAACCGTACCATCCACTCTCGAATCGTATTTCGTGAAGTAACCCAATTTCATCGGTCGTAAATTGAATCTTATAAGAGAAATTACAAAAAGATGACGTGTAAGATAAAATATCATCGAAAACAATTGGCAAAATCTCCAAAAAATGCTATACAATTTCAGTTATAGTACCATCAAAATTCATTTGATCTTGGAAAAATTGGGGTTCTTTCCATTTTCGTCAGAAAAACTACAATATGACAATAAAAACCCCGGAATTCTTACATTCTTTTTACTTTTTCTCCAGTCATCCAAAAGAAATGAGTTAAAATGCCTAAAAAATTTAGATTGACGATTTTGTGTGCAAAATACTTCAAGAAAATGAGTTGTCGAAAAAAATTCTATTATTTAATTATAGTTACTTCACAACTTTTTTGCCTTCGGAAAACGTTAAATTCCCTTGGTTTTCATAGAAAAAAACAATAAATTATCACTGACAACAATACAAATTTGTCCACTTTCTAAGCAGTTTTCTGCTCTCATTGAGCACTCGAACAAAAAAAATAATTTATGTAATTAATCAGTGTTTTGAAAAGCAGTTTATTTTTTCTTGTTTTTATTTTAAAAAATGAAATTGAAAAATGTAACAAATTTAAACCGATTTCCATGAGAAATATTGCAACAAAATCGACGAAAATCCATAGTCCTATAATAGAAATTTATTAGATTCCCCTGACGAATGCATTAATTTTTCCTACCAATTTTTTCGGACAATTGGGCCAACGCATTTCACTAAACTATTTGAGACTAATTAGTTTGGTACCTCTCGAGATTGCTTTCCCCCAGAACAGCTGGCAGAAATTCGTTGTACGTGATGTGCTGCATTTCGCCGATAACAATTCTCCTCGCCTCTTGATAAAGTTTCTCGTCGTCCCAGTGAGGATTTAATTCTGACAATTGTTCGGCGACTCTGTTGTGCTCCCTTAAAAATAATATATGCATCAGAGCTATTCCAGGATGCTCGTTGATCCGGGAATCCCCGCTATAGAAACAGGGAAGAGCTTTGTTGTCACTTCTACAGTTTTTGGAGTTCTTCGATGGTATCGGCAAATTTCTTCGTTGAGTATTGAGAAGACCGCCCTTTCCAGAGCGGAGGGTTCTGGCTGTCTCCTCCGAGCTTCCATAGATTGGAGATAAATCCAAGTAGGATGTGGCTTGGTTCATTTGCTGTCTAGGGCCTAGTTTACATCCCTAAATGTACAACAAACGCGTCACTCGACTTCAAGTAGCTCTAGCCTTCACCCTAGTTGCCCTACATTTTGAAATAGTTTCAGGTTTTGAATTGTGTAGCTAAATTGCATTTTTCAAAACCGTATGCAATCAGGAATATATAAATTACGTTTTGCAATATTCAAATGAATATGCATCGTTTTTTCCACATCTAAAAGAAAAAGTCAAATTTCACCAGATTTTTTCAATCAGAACCTAAAACTGCAATTAATTCTGAAAAAATACGATTCGGAGTCTATGCGAATTTTCTCAGCAATCTTCATCGTTTTTAATAATCTTAGATTAATTAATCTTAGATAACCACTTCAGTTTCGTTTTTGTGAAATGGATCGAAATCACTTTGTTCTAAATTTTTCGGTGTTATTTTTTTCTTCACGTTCAACCAGATTTTGTTGATAATAAATGCTAAAAACAAAGTTTGCAAAATTCACAGATCAATGCCCATTGCATATTTCTTTTTAAAAGTACCATAAATTTTAGATCGTAATAGGTATCAGGCATTTGGATTTTGATAAATGTAAAAACATGTCCACTAAAAACGTGAAGAAAAAAACTAGACCCTCCATATCATAAAGAAGGTTGTTCCTAAAAACCATTAATAAGCCAATGCTTTTTCCTACACGTCACTTCGAACAACTCTTTAAACCCTTCAAAAATCTATGAACCCTGAGACAAAATTCTTTAATAGATATGAAATAATTTTAAAAAAGGTGGTCCACCTGATAACAAAATTGGCCTACAAAAAATGTACCTGACTATTTCCAGGATGTATAGCAGACCTCGCATACTCCATGCACCCCACGGGAGGATCAACGCTGATTGGAAAGCACTCAGGATGAAAATGTTGAAACTCCACATCACAACATTTGATCCTCTCTCCCCCATCGAGTTCCATTTTTGGCGTGTGCGCCAGATCATGAGCGACAAATTGTCCAAAAAGTGGTGTCATAGCCATGAGGTATGGATGCCTCGAGTCATGGCCCCCAGAGTGAACAGTGGTCGACACTTGTCGAGCACTGGCAATCAGTGTTTTCGGCAGAGAAACGCCATCTTCATACTCAGAAGGCAGAGCTCTCCTGTAAGCCTCCAGCGCTGCTCCCCAATTAGGATGGGACGGATTGTTACATTTGCCGGAGTGCGTCCTATACCTTAAATTCAGTCTTTTACATTCACTAGTAGTCCTCGCGAAAACATTCCCCATGTCATGACATATACTGGGGGTCAAGGACATCGCCGGTAGCAGTGATGCAGCATCTCTGGGGGCCATGTGTAGTGCCTCAACGAGCATAATTGCCATTGTCTCACTTCTCAGTGCTTGCCTCGATAAATTATGAGCTGCCTCAGACATCTCGTGTGATGCCCCGAGGTACCAAGAAGGTGAACCATGCTTCAACTTTGTACTAGACATCCAAATAGCCTCCTCTGTTCTGGCGTATTTGTCCATTGTATCGTTGGCGCGTCTCGAGAGATCCTGGAGCATTCGAGGTGGCAGAGACACCGCCCCAGACATTCTTGCAAGGACTAAAAAAAAAGAAATGCTGAAAAAAGAAATGATCATATTGTCTTGAGATCATTATTCAATCGTCTAGTCGTTAGCTACATTACCGTGACCCACATCCCTCGATCTTTTGAATTGGAACATTTCAATGCGGAGATGGGGGATAACTGTTTATGAGCGGTTCACGGTGCGGATGGGTTTCCTTTTGTGGGGGCTTAATATGAGGTGATTTTTATGGATATGGAAGTTTCATTGTTCTGGGTCCTAGGGCTGTCGTTCATCATTTTTCTTGATTATTGTTGTAATGGATAATATGCTTCGCACGGATTTTTTCAGTTTTTATGGAGATCGTGTAGTCTAAAATGATCGCAGTCGGGGGAGGTTTTAATTAAAATTAATTATTGTATAATTGAAAAAAATGATACATTTGCAAAAAAAAGTAAAACCTGAAAAATGAACATTTTGGCTTGAAGATGGGATTTTAGAGGTCTTAGACGGAAAGCCTCAGCTTGGTAATTTCAACAAAGTTTAAGAGAGATTTTTAAGTTCTAAATTGCGATTTTCCAACGGCTCCATTGCAGCTTTAAAATTGAAAATTTCGAAAGTTTCAACTTAAGACAGGCGCAGGTCTCAAGTCGAAACTTTCTCTAAGTTGATAGGCAGGCTTTCCTATAAAATGATTTCGTATGTTTTTTTCATATTTTGTATTAGGTTTATTGAGGGAGAAAAATATTTTTCCCTTTTAATTTTCATTCTGAGTTCATTTACTTCTTCCTCCAAAAATTACGAATTGACTATGTATAAAAAAAAATCTTATCTCCCTCATTTTAAATTTTTTTTTCAAATATAGTGTTCTTCAATAATATAAAAGAAAATCAGCAATACACAATCCTTGAATTCTATTGATTATCTTCAGTGGTATTGCAAGATGCTATCCGGTTCACTGATTCACCTAACTTCCATCTATTGTCAATTTGTTCACCCAGTTCTATTGATTTCCATAGAACAAGCCTGACATTTAGGCATCTTCCTGGTCCCGTGACTCTTACGTAATTGCCATGAGAGTTCAAAGGTAATTGATCAAGTTAATGTGTACCCCGCGATCAGCTGAGCGATTGGGTGAGCCAATTTTCATTCCCTCTATTCTTCAGCGATCGCTCAGAAAGATGTGTTCATGACTGTGATGAGCATTGAAATCTCCAATCCGTCCCCCCCATTCAATCCCGCTAATTAAGAGATCCAGAGGTTTATGATTAATAGAATTCAACTATTCACTCGTCTAGTCAATGTTTACTCACCTCAACTGGTATTCAGTGGGCGATTATTTTATTATTACGGTCACGTTTACTTACCATTGAATGTAAACAAACATTTCAAAATGTCAAACAATAGAGGAGTAACTTAAATTTTTATTCAGTTCGTCGACTAATTGGATAGCGAAATCATCTGACACTGCACGTGAAATTAATTAGGAATAAATAATATGTTTGAAAGTACAATATGATTTTCTGTGGTACACCGGTTCAGCTAGAACGCGCGACTGGTTGACTTCTGAAGGTAGAATCAGCCGCTGCATGGAACGAAAGTACACGAGCTCCTGGATTTAAATGGGGAGTGGGGCTCTCACGGGATCTTTATCGTAAGATGTCAATCGTCGCATGACTCTTTTCATCGGATTAATAAAAAAAATAGTGATAATGCAGAACGGGCAATCGAAATGCCAAAAGAGCGGAGGCGGGCTCTAATTCATGGAGTACCACACCTTGACCAGTAATAAATACTGCATACCGGATACCTTTCGTTTTCCGGTAACAGACAAGACAATTAATAACAATTTTGCTGATTTTTTCGGAAGGATAATAAGTTTTGAATATTAATAAAGCAATTTTTCCACATTTTTACATCCAAATATCATTTATTTACTTATGTATTATGGAACGATCTATCCATAAGGAATTCCCATTTTTGCATTGAAAATGAGCTAACAAATCGTCGGATTAACCAAAATTCATTTTGAAAAAATGCTGAATGTAACATTAGTTCGCTAACGGATTGTTATCGCTCATTTCGGGCCTGATTATGACAAATAATTTGTTGGAAGAATTTGTCTCCCCTCTAGAATAATTTCTAGATAGTTATTCTTCAATGAACTTCTAGATTCAATTGTTGGTGATTCTTTTTTCAAAGCGTAATTATTATTCAACGTGCGGAGTCTCAAATTGTGAACCCGACAGAAAATAATTAAAGCTTGACTGTGATTATTAAAGGTACACACCTCCAACTTTTGAGGTGTGTAACTGGATATATAGGAGAATAATTACATTTCATACGTGCAATTATTGAGCCACACTATTGAATTGTTATGAATAAATTGAACGTGTCAAATTAAAAAAAAATGGACTAGAAGAGGTCGTGGGTTCGAATCTCATTATTTCTTTCTTTGATTTATGCATTAACTAATTTTAATTTTAACACTATCGAACTGCGAATCTCATCTCGTGAACTACTGGGAGTGAATGGATGGAGAATTGCTTCTGATCAGATAAAAATAAAATATTTGGCTCCCCCAGCCGACGGGTAGAATCACTTTACTGGAAACTGAGATTATCTGAAGTGACAATTAACAAAAAAAATGGTTATCGGTTATTGCTGGCTCGGGCGAAGGATTAAATACAAAGGAGATATTTTAGCTGCAGAGAAAAGGACCGCAAAGGAAACAAAAAGTTTATGGTAATGTGAAAGCAAAGGAAGAAGATCGTTATTTTACGCGCCACTCCTTACACCTTCATTCACACAGTACTCGGGATAACGTGTTGGTTCTTCTTTTTGCATAATCTCTTGGGTAAGTGGTCACACAGCCATAACGTTATGCTAATTGACTATACATTTGGAGAATATTTTACAATGCTTTACTTCCCAAATATCTCCGCAAACCGATGGATTATTCACTCTCAATGAAACCGATTGTACTTCACCGAAATTATTGTCAAAATGACCTGACATCGTTTGAGAATTAAATCAACCGAAATCAATGGAAATCCTATAACTTTTCATTTCTAATATAAAGGTCAAAATCTGATATAAAAATATGTTTCACAATCAACTATATAATTTATTAAGTAAACTACTTAAAATCATTAAACTTTTCTAAATTACCGATAATTGATTGCATTTCCAAATTATGTTATTCGATTACAAAGTGAGCAGTCATGAAAATATTCGAGAGGAGAGAAGAATGGTAAGGAGATGATGCATCACGTGAGGGAGTATACATGTGCACATCCATGAAACGAGGTACAAGCCAAAGGACTTGGATGACATTTGGTCGCTGAGTCGTGGGTGGCAAGGCCACATGGCCTACCTTCGACTTGTACCGCAGTTTCTCGGTCCAATGCTGAAGGATTTCTATGTGGTTGTGTAAATGTTCGTCCGTTTCATTTTAGTCTAAACAGGCCTTGGTTGAGTTGAGTAAAAACGAATTTCAGACATACGGTGAAAATTTGCCAAATGAATCAGAATGAAAAGTTCTAGGGATGACATGGCAAATTTGGTCTTTTCTTAGGAATTCGAGGGGACAAGATGGAGATGATTTGAAGAGGCTGAATAAATCTGGCGGGAAGCGCCATTTTCTGTGCACATCTTTTACATTAATAAAAATAGTGATGACCATAATTCCGTAAATTATCGGAAAGCGAAAGTCATGACGGGTTGATTTAAACAGACCTAAAAATTCCAGTGACATTATAATGCGCTAAAAAATTATAAATTTACTAGAAAAATTGGCCAAAATCATTCAATATTTCAAAAATTATATTTGCCGTACTGCTTATAGAGCTTTCTCGTACGGGAATTGGTATTACATACTTCCCAAACTCGAAAACTCTAAAATCACTACGGCAAAATATGATGCCGGATGGGTTTTTTGCTCGCGTGGTTGGCCACCTCGCCTTCGGCTCGGTTTGCTAAACACCACGCGAGCAAAAAACCCCATAACGCCCATCCGGCAATATACTATTTCCGCCTCTGAAAATATTTCTATAAAAAATCAATGCTATTCTTCAATGGAAAAAATCATTAGTTTATTATTAATTAAATTCCTATCCTCATACATCTCACATTCACAATAAACTTCATGTACCAGCATCATCAGCGACATCGAGAACAGCTCCGCTGTAAGCAAGATCCCAGTAATGCTCCACGTGGTGTTTTTTAAAGTGTTCGCGAGCCATTTTTTCAATCGGACAAACTTTAAATTTGATATCACCAAAGTGACGCTGCTTGCTCGTACCCCGCCACACTAGAACGCACTTGTTTGGTACATCATTGCCGTCATTGTCTTTAACTATATCTTCCTCCCATTTTATTCGGACTGTCATCAATCTGTGATACTTCATGAGCTGCTTCGCACCACCCTCGATGACAACGACGTTACAGTCACGGAATAACATTACACAACCAGTGAGGTAGAGTTGTTTGGCATTTGTTTCCACTTTGTATTTCTTCGATGCGTTGTTCAATAAATCTCGTATTCTACAACCAAAGTATATTTTTTTAATTGCTAGTAGATAATGGACAATATGAATGATTTGAATTCTTCCAGTTGGAAGCAATAAAAAAAAATAATGCAAGAAATTTGAATAATCTCACCTATAAACAGCGACATGAACCCCCAAGGAGGTATCCTCCTTCAGCTTCCTCGCCTTCTTCTCCCTCCTTTGATCAGCCGTAAGTCTTCTAGCAGCATTGGCATCCTCGTGGGCCTTCAGTCTCTTCGCCATTTGCTGTCTCACGTGAGCCTCGATCTTCGTGGGATCCTGTACAGCCTCATTTCCCAGGACCCTCATCAGATTCGAGATTCTGAGTTTGGGCTCAGGCGGTGGCTCCAGGCCCAATCGAATCTTCTCCTGCTCCTCCTTCCAGGCCTCCCTGCGGTTCTGTCTCCTCAGCTTCTTTCTCTCCTTCTTCGTCAGGAAGACAGGCATGTAAGCAGGCTTCAGGGGATCCGTTGGTGGTCTCATCTGCGTCGGATGCTCGACGAGATTCGTGATTGTTGCAGTCTTTATCTGCACTGCCTCATCACCACTTGGATAACCATTCACCAGTATCACCGAGTCCCACCACTCAACATTCGGTACATCCTCATTCAGAGCTTCAGTCTTTGGTGCTATGAGGGCTAGTTTCGTAGCTGAACTTATTCCAGTTTTTCTCGCTATCTGACTGATCTCGTTTTGGAGCTTCTCCAATTGTGCTTTCATTCGTATTCTGTCAGCCTGCTGCTGAAATTTTCCTGGCTCGTGGAATTTTAAGGCCCTCTTACTGCGACCAGCGGCTTTTACACCAATTCTCGTGTCGAAGAAGTGAGTGTCCTGGATCTCCTCGGGTCCCTTCGACTCCTGCAATTGAGCCTTGAATTCCTCTCTCTTCTTCGCTCGAATGTTGGCTTTCAGGGTGGGCACCACTTGGGTCAGCTGGACCTCTTTTCCTGTGATGTCCACTGTTCGGCCTGACTCGTCCAGGATCAGAGGGGTGGGCTTATCGGGAATGCCCACGTTGTTCAGGAGACCTGAATCAGTAATCGGACTATTTAACCCTAATTTGGTTACCTGATCTTGAAAGATTTTGTTTGATTTGCCAGGATCAATAATGATCGAAAAACCGATTTCTATATGCTTTAAATACTTTGATAGATAACAATAGATAGATAGATGCAATAATAGATTTGATTATCTTTTAGGGTTTTCTATTCGGCCGCCTAATACACACAATAAAAGGATGTTAAACGTAAATCCAGTAAGAGCTCGAGCATAACAAAAAAATTGGTTTAATATTTTCTGTCAAGGCTATTGTGATTTCTTTCCCATGTCAAAGAAGTTAATTTCATGTGGTCATGAAAAAACGCTTATCTTCGTTGGAAATTGAAACTTAATAAAATAATTGGTAAATGTTTAGTCTGTTCACACCAATTTTCCGGCCCCAATCGCAGGAATTAAATTCACATGGAACTGCCTGATCGTGTATTTAATATTTGGCAATATAAAATTGATGATTAACTTAATCTTTAAAAAAACGTAGAGTACCAGTCACCAGTACCAGTCACCAGTACCAGTTGAATACATAGAAAATAATTTTTATTTCATTTTATGATTAAGCAGGTGTCTCACCTGAACTCAGCTTGTTCTTTATTTGGGCCTGCAGCGCTGCTAGTTTCCGGGCCTTGTCGGAGTCGGTTTTGCTGAGCAATCCCTGGTTGTACATTGACGATGCCAGGGGAATAGTTTCACGAGGCTTCAGCTGGGGTAGAATTGGGGAGAGGTCATCCTGCTTTATAGAACGCAGGGCTCGCTTTCGTTCTTCGATTTCTCGTTGTGCGTTCAGCATCATTTGTTTTATCTAGAAATAAAGGTATTGACATGTTGATTTTTTATTGAGGTCTGAAAGTTTATGTTGAATATTGTTCTTATTTTATCATTTGAGTAGTGGCTGGTTTTAACTATTTTGAAAGTGTCAGATGAAAGTTTAGGGAATGTTGCTTTAGGAATTATAATCGAGGAGTACGCTTATAAAATAAAGTGATTTTGTTGTAATTAAAAGTATGGAAGTTCGTTTGAACAGCTCCATGAAGTTATACAGAAATTATGAATATTCAAAGAATTTCTTGACAAAACATTCAACATCCATAGAAAAAACATTGGGTTTCAGTGAAAATTTCCTCGATGGTACAGAATTAAAGTCGTTGCATTTTTTATTTAGCAACAGAATGGAATACTCACCTTGTCTGGTGAGAGAGTGCTCCCAGAGTTTCCATTCTCGGGTTCATCCGCGATTTTCGATTTCTTCGCATCTTTGTCTTTGTCCTTGTCCTCAGTATGAGATCGCTTTTTACTCTTTTGTAATGCTTTTACATCCTCGTACATGGTGAAAACTTTGTCTGTGAGTTTCATTGCTTTTTTATCCTCCAGCAGGGCTGATAATTTGTCTGTAAAATCGTTGAAGAATTATACCAATGGTTATTAGTAGCGAGGATAATTCCTAAAAAATAATCAACAGAAAAAAATGAGAGATAACATTCTTATGTTCGTCTGGCGGTGCTATTAAGCAATTTAGACTGAAATTTTCAACTTTTTTATTAATGCATTACTTTTGCACTGAAATTTAAAGAAATTTTTCAGCTGAAAATTTATCATTTGTTGCAAAAATCATTGGAAATTGGAGATTTCGGTCAAATTAGTTCTTAATAAAAGGAAAACTTTTCGTTTTATTTTGCTTCTTTTTTTAAAAGAATATTCAACAAAAAACAGAAAATTTCCGGGGAAAAAATCTATAAAAAATATCTCCATTCAATGCGTTCTATAGAAAAATTGAAGTCAATCAATTTCTTAATGAATTCTTTTCTATATAACATTTCAAGAAAAACGAGAAAAAAAGCAACAGAATTGTTGCGAAAGCCGAATTGTAAAATGCTCCCTTTTAGAATCGCCGGCAGGTGATGAAATTCGTAGAAATTAACACTTCCTACCAATTAAAACACAAGAAATAGTTGAAGCTAAATCTATAATAGGAGCTAAATATGAAGGAGTTAATATGATTTTTAAAGCCCTCTGCAATGCGAACACAGACTCTCTCAACAATTCAATTGATTCTCACCTGCAGTTTTACGTTTATCATATCCAGAGACAATACAATTGACAGCAGTGGTAACAATAGCTGGCTCAGCGAATCCCAGAAATTTATGCACAGCCTTCTCAATTTCCGGCTTCATTTCATCAATCTCTTTTCTCGTCAAGTACGACATTTTAAATCCACAAATATTATTTATATACAATTAATGTGATAATTCCAATTTATAAAAAATGGTAAAACCTTTTGGTATTCCTATCATAACCCCAAGGGAAGTTGAGGTTAAATCACTAATTCGTTGATACTCCGAAAGCCTTTTAATAGTCCCAATAGGATCAGAATTTTCTCCAAACACTTTTTAAACATTCATTGATTCACAATTTTACTAGAACTTTTCATACTGGGGAACAATGCATGTATGATTATTCCCTCCTAGAGTAGGATTCATTCGCGATTCAGGAGTAAACGTCGTTGTCTGGACGTATTTTTGGAGGTTACATTTGGAAATCATTGAGGAATATAGGTTTCTTCTTGATCTTCAGTTCATAATTTTTTTATTCATACACGCATTTTCTAGAGATACAATAACAAAAACAGGTTTATAGTCCCAGTAAATATATAGTATGTTAAATAATTTGACAAAATGCGGATGACTATCGATCTCACTGACAAAAATTGTTTTTTGAGGTGAAAATTTTTTTTTATTTCCTATTACCGGCAATGAGCGAATTCTTGAACTCTCCTTTGTCTACTGAGTATATAGAAGCCTTAATCTGTAAGACAAATTCTAATAATAATTATGGGGGGGGGGCTCTACATTCTTACTTCGTGAACTGTACAATCGTTAACTAAGTTCTTGCAAAACAGTTTGCAAAGAATTAGGGCCAGTTGTTGGTTTAACTAACCATGGTTAAACCTAGGTTAAAGTTAAGGTGTTAAGACCTCTAATTGGCTGGCCTCAGTGGTGGGGGGTCTTAACTCCAACTTGACCACGAGTTAACCATGGTTATCTTAAACCAAAAACTGGCCCTTAGGGTTCAAAACTGAATGGAGGGTTCCCAATCTACTGGATTTGTGGAATTGCAGTAATGATGATGAGTGAATGAAATGTTCTTACAGAAATTATAGGAACTAGGGCCGTCGTAATTATAGGGGAGATTCATGGTCCTGGCAATTTCCCCACTCTATCTCAATCATCCCACTCAATCTCTACCATTATTTCGATTTCACCGTTTCAATTGATCAACATGCACCGCGATTGATAAATTCACTAGATTAGACACCTTCGGTTCATTCTTGAATCCCAACTCACTTCAAGTCGTTTTGCAGAAATTCAAGTAAACGACGGTACAGTCGTGGAAGTATAAACGAACTCACCCGTTGAGATGTTTTGGAGATCTTGGCTATCTCATTCTCTCTTCTCCCATTGGCCAGGGCCACCCCCACTCCCGTACAATAAACGGTCAATGCCAATGGTTGGGTGACATTTCTATTTACTTTGTTTTTTTTATCCACACGCAGGAGAGGGAAGAGGTACGTCTGTGATGAAAATAATAGGGGAAAAGAAGATATCGAGTAGATGGAGTAATAAGTGTTCTTTATGTTTGGGATTTCCTCGATTCGGTCGATCGTTTTAAACGCCATTGCGAGTAGTAGCCCGTGTCTACTCCGCGAAGGTGTTACATTGTGTACCAGCAAGAAGTCAATGGTAAGACGACTAGTGCCACTGTGATTGATCGACGCAAAAGGAGAACAAACAAATTGTTAGTTTCGGGAGTGAGGAGAAAAAAACATTTTTTAATTATCGAAGATGACACATCCGGGAATGGCTTTTGTACTGGTTGTTGGGGTTGGTTTAGCAACAATACTGTATTACATGTTTGCTGATTCGCATAATCCACCTAATTCACATAATCCTCATGGTGGTGATGGTGGTATACCTGCGGATCCTCCAAACAATTCGTGGACGTCTAGGGACAGGTAAATACGATGTAAATAGGTTTGTTTTTTTCAGACGCTATGTCAGTATTTTTTCGGTTTAATTTTAGATCGAGATACAGACGGAAGGAGTCTGCTGCTGGCAGTGAAAAAACTAGTTGTACCATTTGTCTGAATGACATTGGTGTACAACAGATTGCTTATGTTCATCCGTGTAGGCATCAGTTTCACGAGTCCTGCATTCAGGAGTGGAGGGATCAGAGACAAATGGTAATTTTATTGTTCTTCTATTTTTGAGTGGAATCTTTTCTTTATTACAGGCAAGAAAAGATTTTATAGAAAAACCTAGCGTTTTCTCTAAGAAATACTATTCTATTCTATTCGAGCTCTATTATGAATGGCTTAAAAACGTTTATTAGGGTTTTTTACGAAATTTCGGTGAATGAATATATAGTTTTGGTGCCATTTTCTGGAGAGATATTTGATATAGATTTTTATCGTAGTATAACAATAATTTAACTTTAATTTTTGAAGTTTTGATGCTGGATTTGGATTCAGCTCTCACAATAGAAATCCAGAAAAAATAGAAAATTCGTGGTTCAAATTTTAACAGAAGAAAAATTCAAAAATTGCTGATAGGAGAGAGCAACTTTAGATACTTTTCACGGAAGTAACATCCATTAAAAATCTGTAGGAGAGTTGCATAATTTTTAATAGAATTAGCGCACAAAACCGGTCGATTTTTTAAATTGGATACTAATAGAGCTCCAACAGAATTATATAGATTTTTGCGGGCAGCTCTAGGTTTTTCTATTAAAAATTTTTCACCAAAATTAAATTTCCAAATTTTTATTAAATTATACTTAGTAATGTGAAGGGCGAGGTATTTTGGTTTTCCGTTAATCAAGTCGTCTTTTGATTTTGAAGACTGAGGCCGATTAGGCTCGGCGCGACCTCGCAGGGATTTACCCCATTTAGGAATGTTCGGGGAAGGGTTGATCAAGGATTTTTCCCTAATAACCACGGGTCAATTAAAATAAGAATATATTGCACTGGCGCTAAGAAAGTCCTACCATAAAAAGCACATACACCTCGGATCTGAAATCGAATTGAAAATATCGAAAGTCTGTCACGCTCATTCCTTATTGGTGCACTGGTATCTAAGGTGGCTAACTTGAAATTTTCAATTCTGATTGTCATAATCACAGTGCGCATTTGGGCTAGCAATATAAAACTAAGCTTGAGCTGGGTTTCTTCTCCCATATTCTGCTTTGTTCAAGAGTGATAAAGTCTTTGTGTAAAGTCCAAAATGCTGAGTAGGCATTCTCACGATTTTTTGTTTTTATAAAAAATAGTTCTTCTATACTATGTGATTGTATCTGCGCGAAAACTGGGTTGGAAAAATATTAAGTAAATTATACCAACGAGTATCCACTCCACACGTCACAGTAATAATTTTTTTTTAATATACTTTTTCTAAATTTTGTCACAGGGCAATTTATCAATTCAATGACCAATTCGATTATTTATTGATTCAAAGATTTTAATGATGGTATTATTGAGCATGATCTCCAATACGATCTCTCTCTCTTTTTTACAGATAAACTATTCACGGTCTATTATCCTACAATGGGAATTTCCAAGAAAGAAAATTGTTCAGAAGAATTTGCCTCTGCGCTTTGAGCATTAAAATTCCAAAGTATTCATTTTATCTCACCCTATAATTTATGGCAGTAGTCAATATTAAACAAAATAGTTAATCAATGATTGCGTAATGAATACGCAGCAATATCTAATAGTAGAGTTCTAGAGCAGAATCAGTGGAATTGATTTCAGAGTGAGTTATTGTTGAATATCTCAGAATCTGGGGTTGATAGCATTATTTTTATAGATAACTATTTGTAGATTTATCTTAGTTGTTCAAAAGTTCTAAGGAAATGTATCTTGGTTTTTTCAATTGAAATAGAGGCGAGTAAGGTATCATTGACCATTTCCATTTTTTTAATGTTGAGAATTTATTGAATTGTAAATTCACTGTTTTTTTATCCTGTACATTGAACTTTTCTTTTTTTATAATGACGTTATGAGGGAATAACTTTTGAAAGATATTTGAAAATTTCAGATAAATCGCAAATTTTTCAGGAAATTATATTGATAGTATCAGTTTATTTATTAGGAAGTCTATTCATATAAATTCACTCTCGGTTTTCGATGTGAGCAATGACATATTTTCTAAAAAGTTTGTGTGAAGATCGATAATAAAATTATAAAAGGAAAGAATTCACTCAAATTTAAATTTTCGGTTTTTATAAATATCCACTATTTTGAATTCAAACGATATGGGTAAATTGTTACGGGAATCTTTTGCCAGATGCGAAATTGGATAAAATATTTTACTATTCCATTTATGGACTCGTCGAACAAGTTAAATCCTTGAAATCTGGATAAAACCTTAATGAATTTCAGAGATCGTCAAAAAAACTAATCCATTCATAAAATCAACTTGAATTTTTTTTTCTATTTTACTACTAACGTAATTGCTAATCCTTCGATAATTATATTTCGTTATTTAAAAATGTTGATGTGTAGACTTGAATCCATAAATTTAATAGCCGTGTTTACCATAAATACATACATAACCAACTACATAAATTTATAGTGACCAATAATTTTCAGTCTTGGAGAGACCCAACCCTTTTCTCTAGATAAGAGAATCTCATTATCTTGAAAGACTTTTCAGTGCGAGAACATAACGAGTGATTAAGAAATTTAGGAATGTTGTAAATTGACAAGAGAATATTTATTTGTACCAACAATCATCTTTGTCTAAAATAATCCCATTTCTCAGTGCAAATTTAAATTGATAGTACATCAATCTATCTTTTATGTTCGCAGGAGGGTCACAACCTATGCCCAAACTGTCGAAAAAAGATTGAATCTTTACGTTGAAGTCAGCAGCCAATTATGTTATCTATTCCTTTTTTACGTAAGGATAAAGCCACTCTCATGTAATTTGATTGATGTCATTTTTTGTATGTTTTCCATGTGTGTTACAATTATTGTTGAATTATCAGTCACAGAAATAGGTAAGTTCGCCCTACTAGGAATAATTAATCAAACTAGTGGTCCGTTTAGATTTTTTTTTTTATTGAAAAAACAATTTATCTTAATGAAGGAAACTCAGTGGCAAGAATTAATCAAACATACAACCATCGTTCTTCCCTTATTATTTCATAGTGTATCATTGTGGGGATAAGTCATTGTTAGGAGTTTAAAAGTTTGGCTTTATAAAATAATTTTTTTTTAGAAAACGTAAAAAGGTGTTACACGATTAAGAAGACAAAAAAATTCAATAACTTTTCAATCGTACGAAGCTATTATCGATAGTGCGAGAATAATGCCATGCTCATCATATCACTGGTAAAATTGAAGTTCAATCTTTATTCTCCATTAGTTTAATGGTCAATGAGTTTTCTCACGTTTATGTAATAGCTTACGCTTCGACGCAAATCAAGGAAAATTGAAAGACATTTCACAGTGAAATGAAGCAATTTGCACGATTATTACAAGTGAGAAAGAATCAACCAAGAGACTGACGTGTTTTAGGACAAAAATAAATGAATAAAAACCCGAATATCATACCCATGTAATTTGACCACGTCTTGTGGTGTTTGTTTATTTAATTAGAAGATAGTAGAGTTTGCTTGTTAGCCATGGCTGTTAACCTGACATCGAAAATGATCACAGAGACTGCACTATTTAACAGTCAGAGGTTACAAAAAAAAATGGGCCGTGTTTGTTAGATTTTTACGTTTACTGATACAATAGAAATTAATCTGTTCATTCACACCACGTTCTGCTTAAGAAAACAGACCTGAATCGAAACAAGAGTGGAAAAAATGAATATTCCACGGTGATAATTACGTCGACAATTTTTCTTCACGATTTTTCATTCCAACAAATCGTGTTCCAGTCCCTTCAACGATATTTCAGGTCAAACATTAAAATTGAAATATCTCAAGTGAAACGACTAAGAATAAAACATAAATAAAAAATCAATTCTAATTAATCTAATTATACAGATTGTGATTTGTCAAGTGAACAGTGTCAGAATAATCCAAAAACATATATTCTATGTGACCTCCCGTTTCTAATATAAAGTCTATAAACGATGAAATGAAGTTTTAAATAAAAATTAAAAAGGAAATAATCACTGATTAAATCTGTTACAAAAAATGTTTGGGTCGTAACAAAATAAAAAATAAAGAGAATAACGATCTTGAAGTAAATCAACTGCTATTATTATTCCGATCATTATTTGGTACGTCATTGAGTTCCCCAAACATCGGAAGTCTCGTAACACTTTCCATGGGTAGTTGAGGTAGTAGCGAGTTAGTACTAAAGATCTTTGGCAATTACCAGTCCTATTATGGTCCTGTTACGTTCTCACTGTCTCCCCTGTGAATGCCTACATTGAGACATTAGAATATCCTCCAGTTCTTTGGCATGTACGTACCACATTCCACTAAAAAACTCCCGCATACCTGGACTTGAAGAACTCGTTTATGTTGACATCACACATACTTGTTGATCGCACAGTGGTATCTGTGGGCTCTTGTGACGGGGGCTTTATTTTTTCACGCAGGGTAAGTAGACCAACAGATAGATACTGAAGAAAAGATAGGTGACTTCAAATTTTTCGCTAATTCACTGCTGATTTCATTTTTTTATAGTAATACCAGTGTATAATTGTTATATTGAGAGAAGAAAAAATGTTTTGTTTCTGGCAACAAACACGGCGCTTGAAAATTATTGAAAAGAAAATTGTTTGGTTTCGATTTGCTATCATATCGTTATGATTATTTTTAATAATTTATTTCTTGTCTGATTATAATAGAAGGGGCGAAATGAACAACCACTCCTTGTTTCTGGAAACGTTGTTATACACAGAAATCTAAATTTGAATCTAGTATTTTGGAATTACTAGGTCTATTTTTTGCCGAAAATTTTCCATTTCGGTGCTCTTTCGATATTTCATAGAGATTAAAAAAAGAGAAATATATATATAAAATATATATAAATATATAATAATTAAGAAAATAATTATTATGGATCTATTTGGAAGCTTACTGCCAATGGAATTGATAGTGAAAAAAAAGAAAAGGTATTAATGATGAATAGTTCCACCCCATAGCTTCATGTCCTCCTTGTTTTTATTTTCGGTCAAATTTCAGACCTCGTTCAAATGTTTAGTTACGGACCTGCTGTGCCTGCATTGTTAACAAAAGAAAGATCAACCAATTTTCGCCTACGATTTTTTATATTCTTGTCTAGAAAAAATTGAAATCCATCAAAGATATAAAATGTCCTATTTCACTGAAAATTGATTCCCAAGTTCACATTTTCGGATAGCAGTACGACAACAGTTCTCCAACTTCTCTGAAGTTTTAATGAGAAGATGAGTTGATTGGATTTCAGGGATATATTCACCTAAATCTTTGCGATCCATATCAATTGTCAATTAAAATTTGGATGGAGCTACAATAAAGTAACGAACCTTCCCGCAAAAAGGGCCAAATATTTCAGACAAAAGTAATGAATGGTGCACACGTGGGATTCCACTAGCAGTGTGACCATCGTGTTTGCACCTTACACGACCCTAATGCGCGTTCTGCCGGTGAACGGTGTGTGGGAATGTTTGGATACATGCGGTCAGTCACTCGCAGACGTTTCACCCGGAGGACCATTGTTCATGTGCTCCTTGCACTGAAGAAACCAACTCCTCCGTATAACTTCCTCTTTCTAAAGACGTAAATTAAAAAAAAAAAAACCAAGATAGTGAATTAAAAATGAGTGATCATGCAGGATTATTTTGAAAAAATTGAATCTGTGTTAAACAAGCAAAATGCATCTACGGAAATATGATCCGGCCGGTGGTGATGATTCTGCTGATAGCACAGAGGGTGACCAGCGATGGCAGCAGGGGTGAGTACATTTACCTCAATTCACTCTCAATTATTTTCCCCACTACTTTACATGTCACCTCCAATACCGCTCGGTCAACATAACGATCATCTGACAGAATCGAGGATTATCCGGGTCATTGGGTTACCCGAGAAATCGATTTTTTTCGTCGAGAATTTTTTTGTTCAACCCACGAGAAGAGAAAAAAAAATCCGTCAACTCGTCCTCTTTCACAGCACCGGTCTAATGAAACCTGTACAATTGTTAACATTCAACTGTGTATCGAATAATTCTCAAGTGCGCCACTTAAGTCCTCTCCTGCGCTCTTTCAGAATGTCTTACCACGGCCAACCAATATCATCGAATACTGTATCGATGAACTCGTTTTATCCAGCCGGAAGCTCATCATTTATCGATTTCTTCAATACGTAATGGGGTTACAGTGTGGAAGAGAGAACAAGATTAAATTATGCGTGGATAATTGCCCGCCAAATTGATTCATATAGTTGTCTACAAGGCCATAAAATATAAGATCAATCAATGCGGTTCAAAAAAAGAAATGTATCAACTGCATAATCTTCTCAACTTCACAAGTAGAGAAAAAAATCTAACAAAACGATCGGAAGTAAAGATGTAGACGCAGTCCAGCACTTTCATTCCTTTTATAAACTCCTAGTCTTATTATTTACGTAATGCCAGTAATTGAAGTGAGGTAGAAAGTGTAGTGGCAATGAATCGCGTGCTCATGAGATACGATTATTTTTTAGTTCTCTTTGTCTAAGCGCTTTATTTCGGTGAATGTACGAAAGAAAATAGCATGCACCAATCCACTTAGCTAATTCAAGAAGATGCACGAGTTCGAAGAATTATCCACGGTGCATGCAGACACCTGTCTTCCGGCTCCCCTGCCCCCCCCCCCCCCTCTCTCCTTAATCATTAATCACTGTGAAGATATATGAGTTTTTTTATTGTCCTGCAGTGAGAGGACTCGTGAAATCGTGGGCACCATTGGTTTGGCTAGCACCAGGAGAACGATTCATGCCCCTCGGAGTACCGGAATTCCTCGAGCACGTGCAAGCCGGTGACAATTACCTCCGCACGCGCACTGATGTTGGTGAGCAATTTGACTTACTTCCTACTGATTTTATTCAGCTTTTCCAACTTTCAGTCGATGACGATACTCATCTAATTCTCATTAGCTTTTCCACAACGAAGGTGGACAAGTCTTCCGGGTTTTTTTTTATCTTTCGGACGCAACTCATTGTTTAGTAATTGTGGATGTCCGTGTGGGAAGGGATCCGTGTTGGTTCTATTTTTCGAGATGTTTTGCTCTCTGCAACTCTGAAACGCAAGAGATTTCTATAAATGCCTGAGATTTCTCGATTACAATCAATGTGAACATTCCAAAATTACCCCATTTGGATATTTTAGAGTTTCTGTATAGTTCCCGGAATAATTAGGAAATATAATGTTCTTTGCAAGGCCTAAAATAAATTTTTAACGCACATGTTAAGAAAACTTGTTATTTTGTTTCTTGGGCGGAATAAAAGTGAATACTTTCCACTTAATGGTTGTCAATCCTTCCCGAAAAGTCTGTAGGTTTCTCCCTCGCGAGCAATTTTTCCGGCTAGGCCGGGCGCTACTCACTTTCCTTTCCCCTATCAGTAAGCACAATACTGACTTCTTGCTTTGATCTGTGAAAAATTGTATATTTCCCAACAAGAGGGCGAGAGAAAATGAAGGAACCCTGCTCATATTTGAAATTGCCACTTGAACCGGAGGGCATTTCTCAGCAGTTGGGGGAATTAGGTAGGGGGAATGCGTTCCACATTTTTAAGGTAGTGGGATTAAGGGGTGGAAAGGATTTTGGATAGGTGGGAATTCCTTCTCAATATATTTAGTTCACAAATAATTGAAGAAAAAATTCAGTTATTTTCAGACCGGGAATCGAACCCGGGACCTTCCGATTACTTGTAACCACGTCGGCGAAAATCATCTACTTTATTTTCCTTCGTCAGCATATATGTTTCGTCATGGTGCAAAGGCAGATTGTCCTCCCGCGAAGTGAGAGGAAAATTTGTACCTTGCGTCTACTGCTCTGAAAAATATTTCTTTCCATTTATATTATAATATATTATTTATATTATAATATATTATGTTTCTCTGTGCAGAAGCCTAAGTTGTCCTTTGAAATCGATATATTGCTCCGGCTGATACAAACAATCCCACCTAAACGATACAAGCAAAGAAATCAAATCATTAATCATAAAAATTTCCGCTATCACTTGGGGTCATATGGAGAAAAAAAAAGCGAAGCTCTGAAATTCATATAGATATGAATTTTTCGAAGAATTTTAATGAACAAAATTGCATATTCATAATTCAAAAGATCAAGTTGTCATTCCGAAAAATGTTACCGAACAAACTCTTCCGTGTACTGGTTCCCCTCATATTCCAATCGAAGAATATTCAATACGAAAATAAATTCCTGAAATTATAAATCAGTGACGTTGCTGAGGAATGAATCATCGTTTCTATATGGTAAGCAGCCGACTGGCAAGGTTCCAATCTACGCCCTGGTGAAGGACTGTGGAGAGACAGGTGTGACGACCAACTCCATCGAGCGGACAAAACGAAGACAAGAGATATTGTCCGCTGAGCTCTACCAATCGCTTCAGACCAACGAGCTGCCATCGAGCATTAAGAAAACCATCACTAAAATGACAACATCAATGCCAGATGTGAATACTGACGATGTAAAACCCATTAATGATGATAGCAGATTGAGGAAGCGAGTCCACTTTCACGTGACCTATTGGATGTTCTATCCTTTCAGCGAGGGAAAGGCCGTTTGCGTTCTGGATCTCGGATTTTTTGGTACGTGGCCTATTCCAACTGTAGGGGGAGTCTGTCTAGGTAGACTCAAAGAGTATGGTAGCCACGTGGGGGATTGGGAACATATGAGCCTCTACTTTAAGGTAATAATCATTTTGAGATTTTTATTCTTTGAATCACGATTTCCATTACAGAGGAAAAATTATGGTTGTTAGAATTGTAGTATGAAATTCATAAAATCATGGCTAAACATGGAAAAGGGGGCTTCCTGAGAATATGAACAGGCTTTTTTTCTCAATCGTTATTCTACATCGTTTCGGTTCGATGAATATATATCAGGAATCGGGAAACTCCACGGGCTACGGAGTTACCTCATAAACCTGAATTCGGAAAGTAATCAACTCTATGGCTCTTCTAATTATTCGGAAACTATTACCATGAGGAGTGGCGGTAGTAGAGGGCAAACCATTGAAATCACACTAATTGGGGTCGGCTGCTGGTTTTGCTTAGCGAGGAGAGTTTGCCTATCCCTGATAGATATACTGCGAAGATAAACAAGGTTTTATACGTGGGGATCATATACCGTTTAATTGGCTAGGTTTTAAACTCGGCACCTTTCGTGTGTGAGGCAACCAAGTTACTTACTGCGTCAAGGAACTGGGACCTTACAACCCTCTTAATTCCTATTTCAACGCCCTAGAGTTCTTAAGTTCAGTATTCAAGTATGCCTTAGTACGAGACCAAATATACATTCATTTATCTACCATGGACATTGAATTTCTGCAACAGCTCATAAAACTAGAACTTTTATGCCGAGTCTCAGAGAAAATTCTGTATGATCCAGAAGAAATTTTACAGAAGTTCTTTTCCAGTCAGAACCAATTTTACTGGAATTGAGAACTTTTTAGTACCTGATTACTGGCCTGTAAAGTACTAACAATCAGAAATTGCTACGAGAAACCGTAATTGCTAGGTCTGGTAGAAAGCAAAAATTGTCTTTCTTCGATTACATCAACAGCGCTCTGAAGGTCTTAAAGGAACTGTTGACTTGACCTTAACATTTCAATATTTCTTAGAATAGTAGGTTGCAATTCAGAATAAATTCCGCTGATCGTACATGACCAATTTAATTTCTGCTTTGTCGTTAAACACGGCGACATCGCTAGAAATTAGATTTTTTTTTCTTGTTACAATTATCTTCTGATGATTGATATTTTATTTTTGTAAAAAGGGGGATGATCATCCTATCGCTATGTACGTATCCGCTCACGACGCTGGGGCCTTCTACCGATACGACCTGAGGACTGGAACTTTCGTTTATGAAAGTCAGGAAACACGCAAGGGCATCTTCCAGAAGCCAATTTTTCCAGAGTATGTCTTCACGTCTGCTGGATCACATCCTGTATTGTTTAGTGCAAAGGGCTCCCATGGGCTTTGGACAGCACCAGGAAAACACAAATTCGTGAGATTACCGAGATTATACGACGAGAGTGGCTTTGGAATTGCCTGGCCGACGTGGAAGAGGCTGGAGGTGCTTCCTGATGATGAGACTGGGGGTACTCCTGCCTGGATGAGCTTTAGAGGAAAGTGGGGCAATCCCAGAAGTAATTGTCATCCCCTTGTGAGACTTGGATTCAATATCTGTGAGTTTGTTGATGGACCGACTGGTATTCCTACTAAGAAAGGACGATTTCAATGTTGAGGGGAGGCTGTTGAGTTTTTGAGAGAAGTTTTGTTGATTTTTTTTAGTTTTTGTTGGTTTCTGTAATGTATAGTGATTTTTTAGTGATGAGTAATAAATTAGAGGATAAGTTGTTATAAAAGCGGTTGTTGTTGGTTAATAGGATGTTCATAACTGGATGGGATTCAGGAAAATTGGGCAGGCTCAGGAGCATTTATCCCTTGGGATTATTCTCTTATTCGACTGAAGTTCAGTATCTATAAGTTTGATGATTGACCGACTTCTAATCCCATAAAAAATTATAATTTCAACATTGCGATGAGTTTAATGAGATAGTGAAAATGTTAAACTTTTCATTTTTTTTTGTTTATAATTGTCAGGAATAGCAGCTTTTTCAGTGATGATCAATGAATTCTGAAATGATTTTTTATTGCACAAAAATTTGCTCAATTGACTGCTGAGCTCTGAGTTTCAGGTGATATGATAGACATATGATGACAGACATCCATGCTATATCATTTTGTTTTCGTGAGTGAATGAATTTAACTTTTCTTCAATCTTGTCTATTACACAAAGGAGTTGAACTGGTTTAATCTTAGGAGACGTAGTCAGTCTTTCTTGATTCATTTTGATCATCGTTTATTCTTTGTTACAAATAGTTACGTTTTTTTCAGTGATGAATAACAAATCAGAGCATAATTTGTTGCTACAAAAAAAAATAAGTCAATGAAATGCGGAAATCAATGCAAAACAACTATTTTTGTCCAATAATAAAATTGATGTTGATAAAGATGGTGGGTGATCACATCGCCGGAAGTAATCGAGCCTCATATCTAAGATGCGATTACATTGTGAAAGTGTTCCACTCACTGAATGCATCCGAATGAAGTCTCGAAGATAAGGGAAAATGCATTTGTATGAAGGCCCCTGCACTCTCTCCTCTGTTCACAGACACAGCCTATTTTCAATTGAATCACTTTTGATGAGTTGGACCGTTAAAGTTCACTCAGAAATATCATCGTCATCATCTGCCTCGATAGCAATACTGCGAATGCCGTTCTTAAGGACAGGCGTTCCTTTATCTTTTCCCAAAACTCTTGCTTTCAGAGTGACAGTCAGTGGTGCTCCAGATCCACAGCATTTCACTCGAATGGCTTCTTTCAGAAACTCCTGGTAGGCCAGCAATTCCACCTTCAATCTGAATAAATAAATAATTCTCTCCAGGATATTATCTTACTAAGCAAATCAAGAAAACTTTCACCGAAAATGAACAATTGAAAAGAAGAGTTGCATAAATATTGTCCTTAAAGTTTGTAATTGTGTAGGATATTGATCGGGTAGTCGTTTTTTTAATTTGTAATTTTAGTTAAAATTCAGTGTAAGTTTTGGATCATGGAGATCGTATTTTCCTAACGGTGTTTAGTCATACATTTTCCAAGTTCCGTTTCTTAGATTTTATGACGAGTAACCCATAAAATACAGAAGAAAAGCTTAGATATTTACCTAAGAGTTTCTATAAAAAATAAAAAAGTATAAATTCTTTTTCTATTCAATATTTGTTAATAAATATCGAAATATGTGTTGTAGAAATGGCGTAATAGTATATTTCTAACATAGGGAGGTAAAATAAAGGACCCTTGCCCACGGACAAGCCCGTGGTATTTTGCAAGCCCGTGCGTAAGGATCCTTTATTTTACTTTAAAGTCAGATTTCCCTCCGGCTGCGCGAAATGTCACTTTGCTCCCGCCAGGACAGAAAATGTAAATAGGGCCAGATGCACCGACCACGGTTGAGACAATCTTCAGTTAAATTCCAGTTTACCCATAGCAATTACCTTGGAGCCAATTTACTTAACGATTCAAATAGTTACTAAGTCTGGTTGAAAACAGCCCACAGAATTTTGCAAGTAGAGTTACCATAGAATCTCATACAGAAAAAGCTAGGGATTGAAATTTGTCATTAAATTTGGTTGTATGAGTCCCAGTGAAAATGGTTTCGAACATTCTTTGAAATACACCTGACACCCTCAACCCTTCTAAATATAGACACAAGAATCCAATCAAATGTCCTTACTTTAGGTCATCTTTTTCCACTGCAAAATCAATAATTTTACAGTTTGGATTTCCAGTCTCTTCAATAACTGCCGCCGGCTTTGTTTTACTCTCATTGTGAATACAGGTATTCCAGGGTATTGAAAACTCCATATGATACCTGAAAATAGAAATGAAAACGGTGGAACAACAAGAGCGGGGTGCATTGAATTTCGACGTCGAGAGGTACCATTTGACACTTTACCTGTGATGGAGTTGAAGGAATCCCAGATGAGCGTCTAAAAATCCATGACGCTGCGGTTGTATCATAATGTTGTTGAAGGTGAGGCCACTGCCGCCGCTGAAGTGCACGTGATGTTCTGAAAAGATAAAATAAAATCACTTTAGAAATTACGTCCAACTATTTATGCAGCTGTCCGAGTTGTTTTAAAAAAATCTCAAAATTCAGCTCAAGCTGGTTCGTTTCCACCATTGGGGCACGACAATTAATGGAGTAGAAAATATAATCGATTGTTTTAGACATGGATTGTAAATCTATCGAAATATGTTCTTTTAAGATGTGCATGCTCCCGATCTACAATGATTTACCAAATTTTTGAAACAACCTAAACTTGCCTCCCATGATATTTCATTTCAGGACTGCAGTAAATGATAGTACACATATTTTTGGGAAATACTCATGGACAGTTTATTCAAGGGCTCCAATCCTTGAAAATAACAGTGAGTACATCCTGGTCAACATTATTCGACATCCTGGCCTCATATTAGCAGTGAGTGCAATCCGCTCTCTCATTTTATGTCTGTTATTTATCTTTTCACGGCAAAAGCCAGTGATAGTTACTCGTTTGAAAAACGTCTATAATATCTATCAGATACTTAATTTTTTTTGGATATTATTTTATATCTTAATCCAGTAGAAGAAGTAATGGGTGTGCTGATAGTGGATCTGATGTGTGTGCTATAAAATAACACATGAAAATGTTTTAGAGTTTCTGGTGAATACTGTTACATGAACATTTTTTTCTCTATAAAATTCTAAATTCCTTTCTATCCTCTCCACAAGCTTGCGTTTTCACCTTTCTACGGGCGTTTTGTTGTCCTGATGAGCACTAAATATATAACTTATTAATTACATCTAATCGAGTTTGAAATAAACCGCTCGATTGTTGTGCTGCACGAAGTAGTGTCCTCTTTATGAGCGCTCTATTATTATTATTTGAAATCCATTAACACGTGGGCCCTTTATTACATGGAACTATTTTTAGATGCTCTATTCTCTATTGATCGGGCCATGTAAAATTACACAGTTATGCTATCCACGCAGCCCCTAATTTCACATTACAGTCATGAATTCGCAGTAATAACACTCAACTGTCGACTTAACATAGTTTAATCACTCTTATTGCCATAGACTGGCGTGCATGATGCTGCACATTAAACAGAGCTTTCAAACAGCTCGACTTCCGCAATATACAAGACTCAACATCTCTCTCTTTCTCTCTGTTTACATATATACTATCTTAAGTTCAAGTGTGGGTGTAGGTGCGTGTAGTAACGAGTATGTCAAACAGTTGGAGTTGATACTCCGATGGTATACTAGTAGCAGGACACTTATCTTATCAAAATCGTCTTGAGGATCAATTACCTATGAATAATAATGAATTTATAAGTGAAGTGCACTTACCCTTATCGCCCATTGTTATTGTTGAGAATTGGGGAATGCTTCGGCTCTCATGCTATTGTTTCACTCGCATGTTTCAGTGGGACGTGTATTCGTTGCAATGAGAGTACTACTGATCGCTAAGGTTTATAGTGGAGTACTGTTATATGTAACAGCCTAGCAGCTGCTACAGATTGCTGTTGTCTCGACTGAAAAGTTGGGATGGTGGTAGTTGGATGAATTGGTGCTGCATGGCGCTACTTGTGCGGTTCATGAGGACGATAATGAAGAATAAATATTTTTTAGTGAGAGTAAGTTTCCTAACTTACAATAAATATTTTTTAGTGAGAGTAAGTTTCCTAACTTACACGTATAGGATAAACAGATCCATGTTTCAATTCTTTTTTTAATATTCTGCATATAATAGTATATTTCGATACGATTGCGGGAAAGTGGTTCTGGGCTCGCCGGAGATTTATAGTACGAGCCAACGGTAAGTGATATAATCCTACGAGGCAACCAAATTTTTTGCAGGTGTTACGAACAAAATTTTTTCGTACTGCTCTTCACTTTTTCTCCTCCGGGGATTGGTACGAGCCCTTGCCCGAACTCGAAAAAGTGTAAATCACTACGGAAAAATATCGTTTTTGGGCTATCGTTATGGGGCTTTTTGACTCGCGTAGTTGACCGCCTCGCCTACGGCTCGGCTCACCAAACTCCACGCGAGTAAATGTATTTTTCTCCCCGGCGGGAGCAAAGTACACACTCCCCTCCCGCTGCGCGGGAGGGAATTGTGACTTTACTCCTACGCCGGGCAGAAAAATCATGTTCTCACCACGGAAAGTAAAATAAAGGAGCCTTACTCAC
>JAPYZN010001582.1:0-49278 GCA_030522865.1 Psyttalia lounsburyi | reverse complement strand
TGAAAAGAAATATAACTAAATGCGGAGTCATATTGAAATTAATGTTCATTTCGCGGATTATAAAACCATTAGATAAATTTGATACTTGAAGGGGTGGGGCGTGTGTAATGCTGAAATTCACCCACTGAGGGAGTAACCGGGGTTGCATATTTTTTTGGATGGTTTTGGAAATGGTTGAAGTGGGAGACTTGAAAATTTCTGGGCTTGGCTTCTTTTTCGAAATGAACAAAACCAAATGTTTGCTGTAATTGACTGAGTGATAAACTAATAAAAATGCATAATGATTTAATTTATCTTGACATATAATAAGAATGATACAAAGAAATTCCTTAATGGAGAAATGCTACTAAAAAATAGTGAAAGGAAAATAACATAACAAAAAAAGCATCAACGTAGCGGCCGCTTGCGGCCGCAACGGCGCTAGTTTTAGCAAAATTGTTGACGTCCCTATCTACTTTCTGTCGAATTTAATTTCAGTGCCCCTATTTCTGTTGGTTGCCTATTCATGTCCCTCTGCACAACCCACAGAAACAACTCGCTAAAAAAACATCGGAGGATGTTCTCCTGCTCCTAAAACGTCGGCATTTCATGAAATTACGATTTTCTCTATCGAGGTAAAGCCAATAGCTGCCTACCGGGAGCCTACCAAAAAACGAAAAACCAAACAAACTGCAACTGCAACATGCAAATCCCGCTGCGACAATCGAACGCATTTATGGAAGAAAAAATTCGGCATCTGAGTTTGGTATTCACGGCGAAACAGTTACGAGGGATTCGCATTGAAATTCAATAACGAGAGCGGGAAAATCCATTAAGTGAATTTCTCGCCTACAAAGTTATCCACTAGCCCTGTTACTGTACATATCCACGAGCAGCCAGAAAGTGGGTAAATGACTGGAATAGGATTTTACAACTCAGTGATGTATGGTTATATAAACGTAAAGTTGAAAACGTAGGGTTCGTGTCTAGTTATGGGCCTGGGCCTCACACTCATCGTCGATTGTCAATTTCTTAATGCATCCACGCGTTGTACAAGGATTCGTGCCAAGTTTTCACGGCTTAGCTTAACTACTTCGTAACTGCTTTACGAGTAAACTGGAGAATGCCACGGCAAGCCCAGAAATCGTCCCCCCCCCCCCCCTCACCCTACCCCCCTCTCGCCCACTAAAAACCCGACCGGCGTCATTCCATCTTCCTCCCAGGTTTTTCGTGAATGCCTCCATCTCTCAGTCGTCGCTGTCGCCTTTCACGGTGCACCAAAACTTTATTATACTTTACAGAAAAGTCCCTTCTTCATCTCATCCAACTCGTACTCTGCACCTCATCACTCTTTTAGCACGTTCAAACTCACTCGCGTGACGTATCTTTTGGGAATACTATCTCCTGTTGGGTGAAACTTCATGAGAAGAAGGAATATGTTGCTGTGAGTTAGGAAAACAATCATTTCTCTTTGCCTCGGTTTTTCTCTTTTTTTTCTGTTTACCAGCGTTTTTATTTTATTGTCATTGTTCATTGGAGAATTTTTTTTATTAATATTATTGATCAATTGGCAATCCGCCTCATCGATTATTAAATCGCGGGCCCGCCATCTTGATGGCATTGACGGGCGCCATCTGGGTCTCGTCAAGATGGCGGACTAGAGCCTACTTCATCAAAATGGCGGATTTGCCAGCCGTCGTCAAGATGGCGGCTTTGCGATGAGGCCAATTAAAATGGCGGACTAGAGGTGATATAATCAAACATGGCGGACTCACTGGGGCATCAAGATGGCGGTTTCAGGATGGCCAAAGGGAAAATGGTTGACGTACGATAATATACTGAGCATATTGAGGATTTTTGTCGATAATAAATTGTAAAAGTAATGAACCTAAGCTTATTTACATGCACCGGAGGTGGACAAGTAATCCAGGACGGGAGTAGGATGGAGATTGCTAAAGATATATGTATATATTATATATATATTACTCTGTCCTTTGAATCTACTCTTTGATGTACCAGATAATCGGGGCGCCTAAGCCTGCCTCTCCTGATCCTTTGGGAGATTGCATGAAAGGGTATATCAGTGGGGAATATATCACAGTGTGTGACGAAAAAAAATGTTGAATAAATTGAACACGTTTATAAACTATAATTTATGTATTCAACATGTGTTTCGCATGAAGTTTTATTTTTTGCAGCTTTTGAATTTATGACGGGCACATATGCAGACTCCATAACACATGTTGGAACGATATATGCCATCCTCACGGAATTTCCGGATGATATGAATTCCTTGATTGTCGGAGGAAATCATCTGGTGGTTGAAATATGCTTTATTCATGATGAATTTCAGAGCTGATCGTCGACAATCCGATATAATAATTTTAGATCACCCGATACGTCAACTCTTCGTATTCTCTTATCGTCCAGCGTGTGGTGACGCGTTTTCACCTGAAGACAAAACGAAAATTGCGATCTATTATGAAACTCAGCGCCGCGTGATATTGTATCGAATTCATTGCAATTGTTGATGATGTATTGTTGAATATGTAATAAACAAATGGTCACCGAAAATTGGGTAACTGTTCCCCTGAAGCCGGAACGTGGGGACTAACCATTTCTGCAGTAAAAAATTTTCTCGGCAATTTTCCATTGACAATTATCCTGGATTCTATTCGACCCACTTGAATCCCATCCCCTGATATCCGGTTCCTGAATTAAAGGAAAAATCAAGCGCTTGCAATTTTTAATTAATATTCTTAAGGAACTTCCGCCCTCTATATTATTTATTTTGTGCAAAGAATGCAGCCCCAGAATTTCCTGTTAGGGTTCCACGAGATACGTCAAATGTGAATTCAATCCATCAAAAGAAAGATAATATTGATTCATCGAGGACAATCACTCACTCTGTTATCCACGATAAACGACGATGTTACCAAAAATCTTTCAACATCTATACACCCGCGTCATCCAGAGTATAAAATCCCCGGGAGAAGATTTTGTGTGATTCCCATATGACCCATTCATAACCCACCCATGATTTATGAAGGTCCGAAGTGGTATACAGCCGGCAAATGGATCAGATATTTCTTCTGAAAACCAAGTTACCTCGGCATTCATCAAAAATTGTTCCCAACTGTTTCCATTGTCACTTCCTCCCCCGATAAAAATCAATACAAAACCCCAAGGGGTAGGGGGGGGGTGGGGATCCGAGTAAACAATTCTTTAAAATGAGTCGATACTGTCGACCTCCACTCGCTCATTTATCCATCGTCAACCCCTCCCTCCCTCATCGTCAACGTCGATCTACAACTGCTCAATCCCTGGTCCCACCCCCTCCGAAGACGAATGAAAATGTCTACATGTGGATTTCGCCCTCCACCTCCTCACCCCAACCACATCCTCGCGAGTATCGTAATGGCGTGTCGTTTACGAGTTTATCGTTCGGAGACTGAAATCAATGTGGCGGAACGCGTCGACTAAAGTCTGACAAATCACTCCCGTCAGATTCAATGCTCGATGAGATACTGCCAAGTATTTTCATTTGCCAGGTACATTTCACCCCCCCAGCCCCTCCGCGAAATTATTAATATTCGATACTCGTCACCGTTTCAATTTAATTCTCATTGTCTTTGGCCGACGGCAGTGGAGACCATTAAAATGGTAATTCTCGGTTGAGATTGGCTGCCGTCGCATTTGGTACCCTCCTTATTATCACTTTTAATCGACCCCTATTTTTATTTTTTCATTTTTTTTATTTTTATTTCACTCTCACCTCCAACTATTTCCCATTATTTTCACCGGGGCCTCGGGATCAATACAACTGCAGCTGTACAACCAATGTCATTTCGCGGTTTAAATCCGCGAGACGAGCCTTCAAATGCAAACATCAAAACGTGCAATATTCAAAAAGAGAGAGAGAGAGAGAGAGAGAAAAAATATGTATAAAAATTTTACATGTTCGCAGGAAATATTTTTTTACGATTGCCGAAGAGAAAAAATTCCCCGAAACCGTAGATACTAAAAATGAACAGAAAAAAAAAAAGAGGAGAAATAAAAAAATTGAGGCTAACAGTCGTATCAACAGTTGCAATTGTTCCCTGGATGTTTTATTTTCCATTTCATTTGTTCATCGGTCCGTCACACGATGACCGACAGAATCCGATGCCAGTACCAAATTGGCATAAATTCCGTTTTACCTGGATTATTAATGGCCACCAGACGGATACAAACATTTCATGAATATGGTTTTGTTCATCCATCGATTTGCGGAAAATGATAAGCCAAACCGAGAGGCTTTGCATCGTCAGTCGCTGATTCGACGTAATCACGAGATAATTCAATTGGTTTTATCCAGTATTTGACGTTTTTCTCCTCCTCCTCCTCTCCCCCACCGGGCGGCGATGCTGAATGCCGGATGATTGTGACAATTTATTTTGGGGGAGGGATGGGGGGGGGGGGGGGGGGGGGGGGGGGGGGGGGGGGAGTTCAGTGGAGGACAATCGACTGCAATTGCTCTCGTCTGTTCTGTTTCATTGGGTTTTACCATTTTTTCCCATTGATTTAGGTTTTTTATCTATTTTTCTTGCTCAATGCGCAATTGAATTTTTCGGCGGGGGACAAATTGACGAGAGAATTGAAAATGATATTCTCGGCTAATCCGATCGGCGGTCCGGGAATGGAACAGTCGATGGTTATAACTAGACGATGGTAATCAATAAGCCATTCGTTCCGTGTCTCCAATTCAGTTGGGCCACTTGTTCCCAATAAATCATTTCGCAACAGAGGAGCGCATCCCTGACGACCAGAATCGATTGTTACATTCAAACCTGACGCCGCGAGAAGGGGAGGGGGGGGGCTTGTGTTACAAAGGGGGTGGATAATATACGTTTCCTCGTGTTTCAGTTGGCGCATTTGCCGGTGACGGGTCTCGCTGCGAGTCACTAGCTCTCCGGGCGTTTGGCGTGTCATATTTTCCCGCGAATCATTCATTTGATTCGGTTCCTACGCGAGGAATGATACCCATTATCATCGACCGGTGAGCTTTGATCGTTATTATATTATTTATTTCCTCTTTTATTTTAATTATCACCCCTTACATTTTTTTTAAATTTCGCTGCTGATTGGGGAATTTACGGGGGACTACGGAAGACGAGGGAATTAAGTTCTTTTCGCCTGGACTTGAACTCTGACTTTCATATTTCGGTTCGATTCCGACCGTTCCTATCGTATTCCATCACGTTCCCCTGGAGAGGGATTCCCCTGACTAACTACCGCAGTCTCGGTTGACACTTCTTTAATTGTCGAGGAATCGCAGAAATTGCTTTAATTTTACCATTTTTTTTGTCATTTTCTCTCGTCCTATTAATTTAATTTTAATTTAAATAAAAAGTTAATTTTATTTATTTAGATTCGTCAAATCGTCGGTACCCGGAGAGAAATATTCGATAAAAATTACGGAAAATTTGACAGAAATTAAACAAATTATTATACCCTACAACAGAAAAAAATTTTGGATGAGTAATTTTTACGAAACAGATGATAAAATTTACCTGACTGATTGAATCTTTTTATAAAATTTTAATTCACTCCCAGATGACGTTTCTTATTGCGGGTAATTTCCATTGAATATTTCCCCGCGTGTAGACAATAATCGTAGAGATACAGAATTTTAGCTCAATACCGCAGAATTTCTCTCGCCTTCGCTCTCCCAGCCGTCCTTTGTCAACATTAATATTCGAAATGAACAGACAACAAGAAAATCATGCTAAAGCACATTCACACCATGCAAGAGATAATGCTCAGAGAGAGAAAAAAAACATGCAGAGGAGAAATTTGTGATGAAAAAAATCACTGAACCTTCATTCAAACTTTTAACATTTTTGTTCACCTTTGGGTGAAGTGGAGGTGTTATACCAAGTGTATTCGCGTGTGTCTTCAGGGTCGGTACCCTTCTGGAGTCGTGTTGTTCTCACGGGTGCGTGATCGTTTCACTGCATGAACAGAAAAATGTAAAAACTTGCACAGAGACAACAGCTGGCGGTGTCAGTCGAGATTAGAACCATCACCACACCCATATTTTTGTCCTTCACCCGTTGTGTTGAAAGAGGATAAATCAAAATAATGACTCGGCCTCATTAATTTTCCGGAGTTGTTGACACTCGGCTTTTTTTGGTTTTTGCCAAAAAAAAAAATATCATTTACCAGTTACTCATGAATGCAATTTCTAATAAAAGAGAGGAAAAAAAACTTGCGAATGAAATGAAAGTAACTCCACCAATTTTTCTCTTCTCTTTCATCTCCGCCTGAACATAAAATGAAATTCAAACTGAAATGGATCCATCACCTTGGGAATGAAATTCGTTTACTTCAGGATTAAAAGTTATTACAAGCACCGGAGGATGTAATACCCAGTCGTGAGATCGGATTCGAAATAGGTGAGGGGGGCGTAGGGGGTGTCTGCTGGGTGGAATGAATAATTCTGGTGGTGTATACGCGGGAAAAGATACGATGGAATCAGGAAAACGGATCGAACTGTAAGCACGTCGATGGGGGATTTAGGAATCCGTTCTGCTGCACGAAAGAATTTTACTCTCACGATTCAACTTATTTTTCTTTTTTCGTTAACACGTATAGTTCCTCCACGTCAATCGCATATAAATTCAGGTACACCGGGGAATGGAAATGCAAGGATTATGCCGTTATAAAATACACCCGGAGTAGGATCCTTGTGTCGAGATTCGGAAGATCTTAAGTTGAGACATTGAAAGGACTCGGATTAAGATATTCAAAAATTGAAGGAAAAAATTTGAGAGAAAGAAAAATTCTGATAAATTTCTGGAGAAAATTTTTTTAAGCAATTGTTAACGAGAGGTAAACAAATTTTACTGACAAGTTGGCAATTTTTTTTTTCGGAATTCAGGAAATTTGGAAATTTGCGGTTCTCAAGTCTCAATTTGATATCGCAAATCTCAACTAAAAAATATTGTCTATTATTTATATAAAAATAAGCTCGGAATAAAATCGCTGAATGCCGAGGGGGATTCATTAATAAATAAAATTTTTATTACCCCGCAGTTAAAATTTAATTTTCAATTATACTCTGAGGCGCCGCGTAATTGACCATTATCACGATCGTCGGGGAACGTTTACCCACCTCTACTCAGAACTACTGCAAGACATCTAGTCTCACTACCTTCCCCATCTCCCTCCCCTCTATCCGCCACCCCCTTATCCCAAGTATTCTGGTGTCCCGTAACAGGGACACGGAATGGGAATCGTCCCTTGCGCCCTCGCGTGACGACAGTCAATGAATCAAAAAGTTAAAGCTACCACCTCCCAACATATATTTCCCTCTTCCGCCCTATCTTCTTCAGTTCTTTTTACCCTTACTCTTTTTTCACTTCGGGCTTGACTTCGTACGGTGAGTTTTGCGCGGTACTTCTCGAGATATAAAACCGGAAGTGGCCCTAGGGTGAGCCCGTTTCCGGCTGCGATCGGGGAGAAAAATTTCTGCGTTTGTTTTAATTTTTTTTCTAGTCCTTAATTTTCATTTTTTTTTGCCAGTCTCTCCTCGTGAGTTGAGGGGTTAATTAGACCGGCTCGAGGGGTTTGAGGTAGAGTTTTAGTTTCCAAGAGAAATATTTTGAAGAATTATTCCCTCGGAGCGGGCTTCTACGGGGGAAGAGGCGATTCTTCGATTCTTTTTCAATTCGATTGTAATTTACGCGCGGAATTCGCCTCGATAATTCTCGGATTTTGTAAAGGGTAGATTTAACGCGTCAAAAAATTCTGGGTTCGCTATCATTTTCTTTTCGCGGATTCTCCACTCGAGTTGAGGGGTTAATTGGAATTACTCGAGGGTTTTAATTCTAAAGAAAAACATTTCCGAGAATTATTCTTTCAGCGAGTCTATTTTGATAGGAGAGAGGGTTGACTATTCTTTTTGGATCTGATTTCCGTGTAAATTTCAAATGAAAAATGCCACTCACGAACCCATTTTGCCTCGATAATTCTCGGGCCAGAATGTTTGTTATTCTCCATATTTTTTGCGTTAATTATCGCTCCGTGGAATGAAGCAAAATGGGTACCTTTTGTGTGTTTTGAATTTTGCTGGCCTGCCCACTGATCCACATGCCTTTAACCCACCAGTAATTATATTTTTCCTTGATTTGATCGAAAATATTCAATTAAACTACTGATTTACTCGGGCCAATGTAAACTCTAATGTCAAAATTTTAGGCTTGAAATGAAAGAGAAAATGAAACTGAGACAGAGTAAAAGGGTGCGATAAAATGTGCAAAAAGATGTCATTGCTAATTTTTTTTTTCTTTCGACAACGGTTTTGCGATCTGTCCCACGATTGATTAGCTTCTTGTACTCATGTATAATTATAATAATGAGTACAAGTCATTGAATTTTTTCCTCCGGAGAAAATTTGTTAATTTAGTCAATTATTTTTCTTAAATAATCAATAACCGATCATTAATCGATTTCGTTAATAATTCGTGATTTAAATTTCTCGGGGATGATTATTTTTTAAAAGTTAACTGTTCTCTGAGATTTTTCCCAATTGAATTAAGTTGATATTGGCATCTAATTAATTCTAGGAATTTTCTCCGGGGATTTTTCATCTCTCCGGAGGGGAAAAAATCCGCTAGCCGAGGAGAGACGAGAGCTAGTGGGACAGAAACGCGTGCAGGGTGCGGGGATCGCACTTACAAGACTTACGATCGGCGTGTCTCGTTCGTTTTCTCTCCCTCGGTGTTGTTCTTGTTGCCGGTGACTTGGTTGCTGTTTTCACCAGGGACTCCAGTAGCTCGTCATCACCATCTGTCACATTGCCATTAGTTGACTCGTCCCTGAGGATTGGACCGAGCGCTGTACGTCCTGGAAAATGAAAATATTTTCTCCCTTCAATACTGGGGCGGAAAAATCTCGAGGGGTGTAATTACAATTTGTCCTTTTTTATCCGTTGTTTTATTTTTATGTAAATAAAAATCTCACGGCAAAAATATTAATCTCCTGTCTCGTTTATTTTTCAAAAGTCCACTGGCAAATGAGTTTTTCACTGCAAATAAAAAATAACCATTCCCCAGATGATGAAAGGACTTTTAACTCTCAAAACTATTTTCAAGACAACTTTTTACATTTTTTTTTTCTCCAGCAACCAGTGAAAGAGAATGCTCAAAGGAAGTAATCAAATATTTTTTTTTTTGTTTTAGTATTTCGTGGGAGCAATCGAAAAGCATTTTTCCCAGTGGGAAATGTATACTTTCAAAAGTTGAATTCATATTTGAAGACAAAAATTTATATCTGTTATTCAAAGTTCTGAGTATCCTGTCTCATCTCAGGATTGGTGGAGTTGTACGTTGTAGGTAAGACGTATTGAGTTGTAAAAAAGGAGACTGGTTTCCGGCCGTTGGAGGGATTTTTATCTCCGGATTGAGGAAACTCTGGTGAACTGAGAAAAGCCCCCTGTCTCAATTTTCCCACCTCCCTCACCGCCACCCCCATCCCATACCATTTCTGCGTTCTCGGTTATTCTACCTACAGTTCGTCGACTGGTGCTCGTAAACTTTTCCCCATGTTATGTTGCCATCGCAGCATCCCAACGTGCAATAACTTGTGTCCTTTTATTTCTGTATACATCTCCCCAGTGTGTCTGAGAAAACGTAAACCACTGAAGCTCACGCGTATCGCCAAAGCTCGTCCTCCTCCGTATTCCCTTTATTTCGTTGCCCTCTGGTTCGTGTTGCTCGTTTCGTGCCGAGTTACAACGATTTTTCTTCCCTCCCTTGTTTACCCCCTCCCCCTTCCCCCACTTAGTTCAATTGAATGACAAATTCAAATCTTTTACGATGAATTCCACCCGGGAATTCAATCGTCGTAAAACATTTTTATATCTACAGTGACTTGGGTTTTTTTTTTTTAACGTCTTTCGGTGGTTGATAATGTATGTTCCTCGCGGAATGGAATTCGGAATTTATTCCGGCTGACCGTCAACGAGATTAATGGATAAAAATTCCACTCTACCGGATCATTTCAAATTGTTACAAATTTTTGGTTGAAAGTCGTTTCATTAATCCCTGTTAATTCAAATTAAGTTAAAAATTGAACATAAAATAAAATTAATTATTTTAATCCAATCTTTGGGTTAAATTAAATTTTTAATTGTTGCCAGTCAATCGTTAAGCAGATTAAGGTTTAAAAAATTGAAATTAGTGCTGCAAAATTCACGTCCATTTGCAAAGTAAATTTAATAGAGTTAGGTCGTGGATAATTGATCATTGTAGTCAATATCCGATACATTTAGTCCTTTCAAATATTCCACCCGCTGAATTAAATAGGTATTACCATCTCTGAATAATTCACTAGATAATTGGAGTCTTCTAATACTTCCAAATGAAATGTTGACATTTTTTATGAAATCCGAGTTACTCATTTAAATTTCCTGACAGTTTCCATCGCAGAAAAAATACCAATTTTTGTTTAATTGACTGACAAGGGATTTAATTATTTAGATGAGCCGTTTATCATTTCGCACTATTAAATATTCTCGATGACAAAAATAACATCGAAAAAAATCATCGAAGTAATTGAATTGTCCTCGGAGTGAATTTAATTGTTGCTGACGCCTCTCAATTCTTCATTGAAATTTTCTCTCGGTTCCACCCAAAAATACTCACAGTTTATCAATTTTTCATGTCGTTCTTCATTCCAAATTAATTTCATTTCTGACTATTTAAGCGAAGGCCTCCCCATTTCCAACTGTCAACTAATCTCATTACGTCAAATTTTATGAGTCGAAGCTTAGGAGTAATTTCCATCATACCTCCCTACAAATTTAATAAGAACCTGAATAATGGATCGCCAGAATGAAGTCAATATCCGGCCCCTTATGCCTGTCAGATATTTTTCAGATTAAATCAAAAATAGCCATTACAAGCTTTGAATAATTAACCGATTTCCACAGGCTCGCAAATGAGGCGTTGAGCTCTTAATGGAGATATTGAGATATTTATTCCCTGCAGACATATTAAATTTACTCCAGTTGCTCGAGAAGTTGATTAATATTTCGTTGATAAGACTGACACTCTATTATGTCAAAATGGATGCAAATTAAATACTGTCCAGGTACTTTTAATCCTGAATAATAAATTACCAGAGTTCATGAGAAGCCTATTAAAAATTCCTCCCCCTGAATAAAAAAAATACCCATTACAAATTGCAATCAAATTAATACAATTCATCACCAAATGAAATACTGAACACTGACGAAGATTCCCTCTTACTTATTCAGATATCTCCACTTTCATCCCGAATTTCCAACCGCAGAGAGGGCCGAGTAATCGCAGCATTTACCAAACGTCGCGTTTCCCTACATGTTTATAACCCCTTCCCCCCCCCCCCCCCCCTAAAATTCACGAGACGACCCAGAATGTCAGAAAATGAGAAACTAAGAGTTGAGAGCCACGTAATGGCCCCCTGTTAGTCCCGCAATGGCAATTGCTCGTTACGTGTTTGTGGACAGAACGAATCCTCTGAGGGACGCCAGAAACATTGGAGGTAACGAGAAACACGTGACATATCCATTAACTGATCCTCCTCCTCCCCCCGCCCCCTTTTCAGGGAAACTCTTTTATTTTAATGAGAGCATTGCCGAGATTCAGGTCCTCGATTAACTCCCAGATATTTGAAAGCTCATTGCCCCATTCTCTTTTCCCCAGCTCACCTTTGACGTGAAAATTGTCTTCAGCTTGACAAAAAAAAGAGCATCAAAAGAAGACACATAAGATCCTTTACTCACCATCTTTTCTCTGCCTGCGCCAAGGTAGAGTGCCATGTAGACTCTCGACATCAGAAATATCGCTGCCCAAAAGCTGCCTGAGTTCAGCGTCTGCACGATCCTCTTTCGTTCTGAATTTTCCCACCTTCAAGAGAGACAAAGAAAATTCAAGTGCTCGGTGAGAAGAAAAAGAACACGCAGAAGAATATCAAGTCCTGCTCACTCCAGAAGGGAGGAAGAGGAGCAGCAATTGACTGTCTATGAAGGCAGTGGTACAACTGAAAAGGGAGGAAACGACTCACCTCAGTTATCATTTTCCCTCTGGTTTTATTCCTCTCCCGATGATTCGCTTTCTTCTCCAGCTGCTGAATGACACGCTCACGTGTCGTTCTGTATTCCAGGGCAAACTCCGATACTACTCGGCAAAATTCATTGGGCTTTGTGTCCTGGACGCGATGAAGGGGAATCCCCAGCCAGAGTATGAACTTGTGAAATCTATTGATGATACGTCGATGTACAATGCTGAGGACTATTATTCTTTCCGCACAGTCGGCGAGAAAATCAGACATTCTGAAAATCATTTGGATTATTTGGGATTATTAGGGGAGAGTAGTCTGACACGATTTACGAGAATTTCAATTAAATATTAATACTAAATTAAAGTCCAGGTGTATCCCCAGCCGAAAGTTATGTAGATTGTTTTTGTTTTCATAATTTTAAAACTACCAAGGGGTCTATTTGTAAACTTTTGCTTATAATAAATAGAACCCTAAACTAATAAATATTTATTTAAAAAAAAAGCTAGAGAAAATCAGGAATATTTATTTAGTTAGGAAATAAGTGAGTAGAGGGTAAATTAAAAAATATTAGAAGTAAGTTGAATAAATAAATTGACAAATAAATTATCTCTGCAATATTGACACTATTAAATACATTGACTTCAGTCCAAGTCCCCAGTATAAAACCATGCCCTTCGCTTCGATCCGAAATGGAGACCACAACTAACCACAGTTTTTTTTTTTGGATGTAACAGAAGTGCAAGTTTCTCTCGAGATAACTCCATGAATACATCCGAAGGCAATCTCTCTGTTCTCGAGCATTTACCGCTCCAGCCACTTTGGGAAAACGAAGAAATCAATATCCCCGAGACAAGGAGAAAAACTGAAGAGGATAAGGAGAAGGGGGAGGATTGAAAAAACGAGAATTGGAAAATGAAAGTAAAAAAATAGAGTCCAATATCTGTGGGTAAAGAAGAGAGTAAAAATAGGGGAAAAGAAATAGGAAGAGCTTCAAGTAATTAATGGCAAGTCGCTTGGACGTTAGCCAACATCTGAAAGAGGAAAAAAAAAAATACACGAATTTATCGGTAACCCAAAGCCTTCCCCCCCCATACCACTGACAATTTGCAGGAGTTTTGGCTCTCGAGGAAAAACAATAAAGCGGTAGAAAGAAAAATGAGGGGGAAGCTCACATGATAATCAGAAATTGGAAGCGACAGAAAAGCCAAAGTAAGAAATTTCAAGGAAGTATAGAGATCGCTCGTTTACATTTTAATCTTCTCCCTAGTCTCATGACTGTTACTGCTGAGTCAATTATTATTAAGGCCCATCTCCCGGAGAATTTTAAGCTTCCCGACATAGGGAAATTAATTTTTCCCCTCGATTCCCCAGAATTCTCCCAGAATTCCCCATGAAATATTATGATTTTGCTGTACGTGTAGGAATTCTAGGGAGTGTTGGCAAAAAAATATTTTTTAATCTTGGCAAGACTGACCGCAATCAGAAATAATTGCCAATTGATGACACTTAACAATTGACCCAAACTTACTTGACTTTCATCATAGTAGATCCATCATGTTTGGCGATGAGCTTGAGGTGATCCCAGGACGCCTTGCATTCGCTCTCCAGTTTGGAAATGTTTGATGCCAACTCGTCAAAGTCGATCTTTGATGCTCTAGTTACTGCCCCTATCTGCCGGGGATAAACGAAAGAGGGAGAGAAAAAGAATAATAAATAAAAAAAACAGGATAACGGATGAATGAAATGAAGAAAATAAAAGTTCTTTACCCCCACTGTGGAGGAACTTGATTCTCTTTTTTATAAAGCACTCACCTCGGAATAGAGGTCTGTTGAGTCTGGAAACTTCTCCATCACCATGTGACAGAGATGATGGAGCAGTGAGTGCTTATGCACAGTGTCCTTGACTTCAGGTACTTTGGCTAGGTATTCGAGTTGAAAGCCCTTTACCTGTGGAAGTAGTAGGTGGAAAAAAAAATGGTAAATGAGCCGTGAATTGAATGGATTTTTCGTTTTTTTTTTTATATATTTGACGAGGGGAGAGAGCCTTCCAAGAGGGAAGTAGAGAGAGTTTCGTGAGTTAAATTGCAACATCAGATCGAAAGGGAAATGTCAAGCTATTACTTGGGCTTTTGAATGTTGAAATTTAACCCGACAAAAGCCGGAAAAAGAACTGAACTTTGACCTACATATAGTGAGTATCGAGTGGATTAAAACGGATATCATTTTCACTGGCATTGAATGGTCTCACCTCATTTCCGTTTAGGAATATTCCGATTGATAGGAGTGTACTCAAAATGCCCCGAAACGTTTTATTCACTCTCAGAGTTTCCATTCCTTGCTTGAGATCCATCAAAGGGTCCGCAATTTCCTGTGTTCACGGCAAGAGGGAGAGAAAAAAAAAAATATTAAATCGTTTCGGGTTAATATATATATTTTTTTCTCCTCCTCCACTCATCTTCAACTTTTTCCTCACCACCCAATATTCCCCTCCCTAAAATTCATCCTCAACTGTTGCCAATTCAACTTTATGTATACCCTCCCGGCTGATTTGACTATTACTTTCCTTGAGCGAGAGCTATTTCTCTCGCAACTCCATCGGGTAACCCCCCCGTTCCCCTCTTTACTCACCTTCTCCGAGTTCTCGAAGTCTAGTTTGAACGCCCAGAGCTTCAATCTCGCTGGCAGTTCGGATATGGAAGCGAGAGTGAGGAGAAACTGCTCAGCCGAACCAAGTGGCAGATCGGGACTGGCGGCCTGCGCCTCTTGGATCCTCGATCGCTCTTCTTCGGTCGGTAGCATCGTTAAAAGTTTCTGAAGTAAATATAAAAGGAGGAATGAAATGAAAAATTCGCTCCAACACGTGTAATTACAATATTTGTATAGGCTAGAGAAAATTTTAAGCAATTTTTTTTCTATTCTCCCCTCCTTTTTCGATAGATAATTAATAATAATAATTATTAATGTTTTAATATTAATACTGCCATAGAAAAGAATTTTAATGCGTTGTTACTCATGTACACAATGGGCTGGAATGAATTTTCTATCGAGTTAGGTTGCGCCACCACGAGGCGGCGCTGGTTGTACGGAATTTTGGGGGTGGGGGTAAGCAAGGCAACAGTCGTATCGCATAGCCCGCCGAGGTAAGACCAAACGAGACGGGAGAGCATATTTCTCTCTCTCAAAATTGTACGGAAAAAATTGATTTTCTTCAAATTCTGCTAATCATAATTGTCAAGAGTAGCAATAAAAAATCAATCATAAAATATTTATGCAAAAATTGTTACTAAAATAATTGAATGGTATAAAAATTTGTCTGAAACAAGTGTCACTGTAATATTAAATTCCTGAAAACCGTGAACATTTTCAGAAAATACCCCCGAAGAATGTTTTCGTCGGAGGTTTTCATCCTCTTTTCAAGATATCGGAAGATCTCCCGAAGCAAAAGAGACTTCTTTATGCGCCATTCCAGAACGGAAATTCCCTCGGCTTTCCAACGGCACAATTTTCAATTCCACCCGATCCTTATCCCCCCGATAGCCCCCAAAAATAGGAGTGACGAATAAAGAATAGTGTGTGGATAGTAAAAGTCCAAATGTCGTGAGAAATTACAATATCGAATGGAGGATTAAATTAAAACTCACCTCAATTCCCTCGCGGTTCATAATAGTAGCATCCATCTTGAGAATAGCAGTCTTGATGGATCTTGGCGGTGGTAACTTGGTCATACCGATATTAATGGCATTCGATCTCTTGTGATCCAGAACAATTATCTCCTTGTTCTTGTTCATCTCTTGTTGTTTCTGTTGTTTTAGATTTTTTGGTTTTCACCAAGAACAGAAAGACGATTATTCGCATCATTTGGTAGATAACATGTGTGCAGAGTTGCTGTGTTCAACTTAACTATCAATCCAGTTGGCAATTAATGAATATGGGAAGGGGAGGGTGGAGGGGGGGGGGGGTGGGTGGTGGGGGGGGGGGGGGGGGGGGGGGGGGGGAAAGGGCATCGAATTAATTGCATCACTCGATCACGTGCAGGCTCGTTAGCGGCGGCATGTTCAAGTTATCGGCGCGTGTTAATTTTTTTATTGAATTTCTTTGTCTCTCCCCCGGGATTTTTTTCCCCACTCAATGAACATGGTTAAATTCATTATTTGGTATTAGTGATGATTAATTAAGGCTTGGCGCCAATTTTTTCCCGCTCAACTACAACGTTCCTCATGTCCTCGTGATTTCGAAGGTGGAATCAATTATTCCGGGGATTTTTTTTTTTCAGTGATCAATGCGAAGGCTTTTCGCCTCAAGAGTTTTTGGAATTAAAGCTGTAGGCGGGAGGTAACAAGCAGCTCAGCCTCAGGACAATGGAGTGAGTTGGAAGAGAGTGAGTGTGATAGAGATTGTGAGTAGAATGATAAGCGGCAATTATCCATTCTCACAACACAGACGATTATTTCCTCTAGATATTTTTTGTCTATAGTAAAAAAAAAAATTGAGACAAGTTAAGAAATTAAGACTCACCTCCTGCAGAAAACCAGGATATCATGCCATTTTTTGTATCGTGCGAGCACCAACAATATTGCAAAGAATACAAGAAACAGATTAGCTTATTTTTTTTCATCATTTGTGGGATTAATAACCACCACCTCCACATACAGCAATACCTCACAACTATTATTCATTATTTAAATTCTTGGGAGATACACGGAGAGAAAGAAATCGGTAGAAATTACCGTTTCGTTATATAATTGTGTAGTAGATGACTCAGGAAAAATGATCGTACCACTTCAGAAAAATTTGTTGACTGCTCATTAAAAGTTCTACTTTTGCGTGAAAATTTCTCCAACTTCTCAGACATAATTACATAATTTCTTTGAACATTGTAAATTTTTCTATGCAGTTCCGGTAATTTTTCCCGGCGGTCGACAATGCTACACGATCACCAAGCGGAACGGTAATTTTTTCTAAAGAATTCTCTCCGCGTGGAGGATAGGATATTTAGCCGGTGTTGACAGTTCTTGGTAGCGTTTTTGTCCATGATGAAAGGTGGAAGAAGTCTACTCAACGACGACAGGAGCCAGCGAAAATTCATTCCACCCCTCCTCATAAATTCACCAACACGAACAGAGGATGAAATTTCTTCTCAAGCAGTTAAACAAATATCCCACCACCGTATACACTTCATTGAAATAAATTGAAAATGGAAAACTACCCCAGTTGGAGACTGCATTTCCCACATCAACCTTGTGGATATTTGTTTGTCAAAAGTCCACGTAATCTTCCCCCCCAGAGAAGGAATGTAAACCATCCCACGAGTAGTTTGTTTGCAAGCTCGCTGTCGATCGTTCCCTGTCTTACTTCCGTAAATCTCGTGGTAAACTTTCCATGACAAATCGCACAAGCAGAGAGAGGGCCCCAACCCCTTGGAAACTCCGCTCTTTGTCTCACCCAAGAGCAAGCAATTTCATGTTACTCCGCCCTCTTAGTCTATCTCATCTGTCCCCTCATTGCGCCCACCCACTTTACAAAACGGAACTGGCAAAAGTGCCTAGGAAGTGCCTCAATGCCTTTTATACTGCCCCCCCCCCCTTCACCATTTTTTTTTACCCAGTACTTACAAACCCTCGTGTGCCATTAAATTTTTAAACATGTCGTGACGCGTACACGACTGTTGCAATTTATGCGATTAAATTGGAGATAAGGTAAAAATTTATTGGCCCACTTGGCAATTCATGGCAAATTATTCGCACTATCAAGTGCATACTAATCAGAGATGATTTTGCAACGAGAGTATCCACTCATTATTAATACTAAAGTTTGAATTAATTAGCGTGAAAAATTATTGCACTGCTATCGTTGATATTTTGAACTGAAATACGAGGGGTGAAAAATTTATCCTCCAAATGGAGAATGCCAGGAGAGAATGTCGAAAATATACTCGACCGTCGAGTTCTCCGTAAACATAGAAATCCCAGATTAATTAGCACACGAATTGAGTACCGGCGTCACCTCTAACGAAGAAAAAACGTTCTTCCGTTAAAAAAAAAAAATAGAATAAAAATAGAACACTCTCACGCGGGGATTTTGAGTACCTGGCGGCGACTAGTCAGGATTAAACTGACCAAAAAAATGTTCATAAAGGAAAAATGAAAGAAAGAGGGTGGAAAAAAATTCCGACGTAATGAAAACACCAAAAGGTGGTAGACGTTGAATGAAAAAAAAAGTTTTGTTTGCCTACTCGGCTCTCCCCTGGTTTTCGTAGGAGCCGTTGCACGCGCCGCAATTACCATTCGTTGACTGTAAATTCGTTAAAAATACATTAACCCCGGATTTGACTCGGTGCTCAACGATTTCACTGCACCCCCCCGGTGGCGGTGAATGTTAGCGCGAAATAAAAAAAAAAGCCTTCCCCCAGTGAATAAAATACAGCGAATGATGATTTTTTTATAAAAAAAAAATTACGAAATTGATTTAAAAGTGGGCTCACCCCCGGACCAATCGCTCCCTCAAATTGCCATTTGACTAATTAATAGGTTCGTTACCGTAGTCGGCATTATTGAGTACTTTTAATTGCGCCAAAAACACTTGATACGAAAGAGAAAGTAAAAAAAAAAAGCCCAATGCACAAACGCGAAATTTTAATTGGGAAAAACGTGAAAACAAACCATTATTCTCACAATACGGGCTGTAGCTAAGGGAATGGTGTAATGAAATCAATGGACATTTTTTCTGAATTATCCGGCGAGCGTAAAAGATCCTTTCTCCCTTAATTTACTTTTTTTTTTCATACAGAAATACTTGGGTTTATGAACTTGAGTGAAAAGTTGGGGTGAAAGTAGCTAAGGCACTTCATAAATTCAATTTCTAATATCAAAAACTTCATAATTTCATCAATTAGAGATGAGTAATAAATAAAAGTGAAGAAGTAAGAAAATAAAGGGAAAAGTTGGAATACAGGGGTAGGAAGGGTTTATTGGCAATTATGAAGTTGCGTCGAGTACTCCGATAAAAACTTCCTCAAATCAATTAATACGGACTTCATAAAACATTCGATAATGGACGTCTGACACGACCCACACCTTAACCCCTTAAAGTCAGCCATTCGATATAATTACAATGAGAAGAGGGTGGGGGGAGGGATGAAGGAGAGAGTGGGAAATAAAAGCGAGTGGCATAAATAAGGGTTGTTAGCGGAAAAGGTGAGAACTATGGGATACAGGTAAAGTAACATAATAAAAAAAAAAGAGCATTCATGGGATGAGTAAAAAATCCAATGGTTCGTTGGCGATGTTATATGAGGAAGAAGCCGGCGATGTAATGAGCGTGAGCATTACTTTTATTTCTATATTATTCCATAGAATGAAAGCCGAGTGATAAAAATGGCTTGAAAAGAAGGGCTAGCAAAGGATTTGAGAGGAAATACTGCCTCCATATTAACAGCTTTTTTCCCCCCTCGTTATTATTACTTTTTTTTTAAATTTCTTCAAACACTTTTATCCAAAAAATTTTCACCGCTAATTCGGGGGCTCTTTTGTTCGCCTTTTAATCCAGTCGCTCATTCGCTCTTCAACTATTTAGAGTTAAATGGAATCTCGGGGGAATTGTTGTTTTAACATTGGATTTTTTTTTAATTGAATTCTACTCGTCGCAGTTTTTTTTATTATGACAGTTGGAATTTCATGGAAATCAGGGGAACTTTGTTTTATCTCATGAAACATTAATTTTCAGAGTTCAGTGGATACGAGTGATATAATTCGAATCTGACTCTCAATTTATCGAGCCATCATTCCGGATAAAATGACTGCCCCATTGCAACTCGCTGGGACAATTTTGTTGAGTTATCCTTTTGAAAATTTGAAATCATTTGAAATCATAAATCCACGTTACGATATCGAGCAGTGAATAATCCCGCGATTTCATCCGTATCCACTTCCAACAATTCCCTCCCCCCATTATTTCGAGGTGACTAAAATTGATTTTTTATTTAAAAAAAAATCACCCCCCAAACTTTGCTCTGTCTGGTGAAACATAAATTTTCAAAGTTTCGTGGACACAAGTGATGTAATTCGAATCCCCTGGGGATTTCTTCCGTGTACACTGTCAACAGGGATACACCGAGGAATATTGAGGAGTGGGGGTGAACGTGAAAATGGTTTTAGAGTGTCTATGAGTGTTCGAAATTGGTACGATCCAAGTACAACAGAGACAGTGATGGAATTTGCGGTAGAAGGTAAGTTGGAGTTGAAAGTTCAATCAAGATTATCCCCTTTAACCTTGCAAAGCCAGTGATCCTAATTCCCCCGGAACCATCGAATCTCCGTTTGTCCATTCGATAATTGACACTTTTCATCGTCACCGAGTTATCGAGGCGGATTTTTAGTGTGTCAATTGGGATTGGAAAGAAAAACTAAACAATTTCACGGATTGTAAAGAGAAATTAATAGATATTAAACCTCGAAGAGAACACGATAAGCAAATTTAATGGATAGCAAATAATTAATGTGGGAGAGAAAGTGAGAGAGAGGGCTTACCTTGCTGATGAGATCCTTGGCTCGGCTCTCGAAGAGATGCTCCAGTTTTTGGGTGTCAACGGGCACCGGCTGCAGCTCATCCCAGATCATTTTATTTTTATCGAGACGCGATAGAATGATTGGATCATCTCTCACTTCCTTCCAGAAGAGTTTCACCGTTTTTTTACTCTTCTTCGATATTGTCAGCGGCGGTGGACTCTTCATTGTTCCCGAGGATTCCGTAATTGGGCATGATCTCGATGATTTAAGATTAACACCAAACAGTGGTGGTGGACCATTGAGAAAAGGAGGTGGAAATCTTCCGCCAGGTGGTGGTGGTGGTGGTGCTTTTGTTCCATTCTGGCTTGATATCATTGGAGGTGGTGGAGGTGGTACTCCATTACTCACGTTAACCGGCCCCAGTACATCAATTTCATCGTCTGAATTGAGATCAGTGAAATCAAGATCGCAAAGTGCCAATGGACGCTTCAATTGATTAACGAGCTCTTCCCAATGCAATTCATTCTCCGATTTTTTGATTTCTGGTAATTTTGGAATATTATCACCAGTTGGTGATTTAACAATGTCGGCCTTTGATTTTGACTTTGCCAAACCCTCTTTGGCTTTTGATATCAGACCACTCATATCGCCTATCCTAAAATCATCGATATCAATGGGAATTAATTATGGAGCACTTCATCAGCCCCTGAAGTGCCTCCTCCGCCCCACACATCTCCACTGCTGCTGCAATAGTTCTAATTAACTTGAGATGACTTACCTCGATACTTTCTCCTCGCCAGGACTGCTGGGGATAAGATTCTGGGCGGTCAATTTCTGGGTCAAATCCTTGACAGTACCATCGCGTTTCATCTGCACAAGTACCCTACGATCCTCATCCTCATCCGTATGATTGCCCTCATCACACTCCACCCCCTCATCCGGACTCTTGCCATACCACGGCTTCTTTTCCTCCGAATCGAGCTTGTTAGCAACGTTCATCAGTGGCGTAAGATCCTTGCGGCTACTGGCTCTCGATATCTTGTTGCTTGTTGAATCATTGCGCTCGTACGTTGTGCCATTGGTGTAGCGTGACTCATTCGAAACGAATGGCCCTTTCAATAGCAGAAAATTACAAAGCGGTAAGAAACAATTGGTGAAGTAGAAAACTAAAGACTACTACAACAAAATTGTAACAGCACTCGGAGTCAAGGAGAATGCGAAGAAGATAAATAAAGAGACTTATGTACCTTCCTGATCCTCTGTATTACCAATGGTTGCCCTCATGTTTGCAGTGGCTTCTTGCTGCTCTCTGATAAAGCTACGTTGACGTTCAGCCCTCTCCCTTCTCCGTCTCAATGCCGGAGTCACTCCGACATCGTCTAAATTGATTAACTGAATTAATGGCAAAAGCAAACCTCCCCTTCTCTCTTATCCCCCCCCTGGCCGCCCTTGTCAGCCCGCACCATCTCGAATCTCACTTCCCAAAAGCTAACCACAAGTCAAAGGCGTTTCTCCATGCAATTGACTGAAATTGAACTGCTCCTATGCACATTTCAAATTTACTTGAGACGCTAAAGTGATCACACCCTGAGACAAATCTCAGTGGCATTGCTAGTGATATCTTTCAGTTAAATCTAGTCGTGGGCCAGCTCTTGTTTATAATTTACAATTTTTTTTATACGCAGAGGGAAAGGTTTTGGAGAGATTACAGTTTCTTTATTTAATTGTCGAGGATTTTGATAGCTCGGGAAAAATTACGGCGACAGGGAAATTTGTGGGATTGGAATTAGCCAACTGGTCAGTAAAATTTGTTTACATGTTAATAAACATTTGCTCGAGATATGTATAATTTTTTTTGGCTGCGTAAAAAGTCTAGTTTTCCCTGGAAGGTTCCCCAACCTCTCAGTAAAATTTGTTTACCCCTCACTAAAAGTTTTCCAGACGTGTGTCTAATTTTGGTTAAAGGTAGGGAATTTAAAAATGCGGTTGGGTAATTTTTCCAGAATTTTATAAAAAATTGATGGTATGGGGAAAGTTTTTGAAGAGCTCAATTTGATTGTTAAAAATTACGAGACTTTTCATGTTGAAATCCCGGGGGTAATTTTCTCAGAGTCTGATTTATCATTTCTCCTTCAATTTCATTTGAGATTAATTAAAAAAAACATGACAACTCACTCGGATATCCACCTTTGTTCTCCTTGTAGCTTCCATTAAGCTGAACATCACCAAGTCCCTGGGAGCTCTGCGAACTGCTGGACTCATCGTCGTCGTCGAGTAAACTTGAATTGAGTGTACCATTCAGTGAATTCAAACCGAGAGAATGATTCAGACGTGGACTCAGTCGGGCATTTAAGGACATGGATAGTGGCGATGTGCCCGTTGAATGTCTACGAGATTTTCGACGCTCTTGGGAATCTACGAGGGATTTTCTATTCCTCAGAGTTTTCCTGCAATATAAAATAGGAAATGGCTCGGGATATTCTGAAATTCAATATTTACTGGACAGAAATGATAAAATGTATCCTTCAATTTGTAGCCCTCTCGGGGGGGAGTTTAAATGTTCAATTACTCTCAAATTTTTGTGATTTCATTGTTAATAACCAATTGAGATGACACATTTAAATTGTATAGTTTAAATCATTGAATATGAATGATAAAATAAATCTCGCTAAATTGAATGTACAATTTTCCTAGTTACATTGAAATTACCATTCTCCATTATGAAAGCGGATATTAATTGAGGCATACAATGAACCAGAAATTACTGACGTAATGTCAGCCAATGAGGTTCTGTACGAGTGTATATACTCCCGCGAAATAAAAAACAACTGAAGGCCCGGGTGTACCTCCAGCCGAACGTCATCTAAATTCTTATTTATCTCATTTTATATCTACAAAGGCTTTTATTTGAGAACTCATTTTTTGTAATAGGTAGACCCCCAAGAATTATAAATATAGATTTGCTAAAAAAACTTGATAAAAAATTGCGAGGCTAATCTATTATCTAATATTTTTTATTCCCTCCAGTACTCGCTTATTTCTCAATATTTCTCAAAAACACTATTTGAAAATGTTCCTAATTTTCTCCAGTTTTTTTTATTTTTCAAGAATATATTTATAATTCTTGGGGGCCCATTGATTACAAAAAATGAGTTTTCAAACAGACAAATCCCCTGTACATGGTTAATTTAATTAAATAATCAAATACCTGATGTTGTCATCGAGTTGTCGAATGGGTGAGCCCCTGTCATTGCCATCCTCATGATGTAAAACCGCCTCATAAATTTGAAATTGCCTGAGCAAATCCAGATCTGTTCCTTGCTTTGACATGTAGCGCTGAATAATTCCCTCAATTCCCTGCTCCTCAAGACAATCAACTTGATCATAATAAGTGTCTTGATCAGGTATGCCGTTGAGACACTTGTTGACAAGTGTTGTTGCATAAATGAGTAATTCAGTGTCAGCTGCATCGTAATCCTTGAGTAGCTTCATTACATTTGTCCAGGGTATCATACCACGTGAGGTGTCAACTGACCGTACAGCACGTACCAAGAGTAGGCTGTTGGTCTCAACGTACTCAACAAAGACGAGAAGGAGCTTGAGGGCGGTCTTGACGACAAGCCGAAACCGACTGGCAATGAGGGTGTAGAGCCATTGAACTGTCTGGCCGTGCTCCATAACACCATTCATACCGTCTACATAGAGCATCACCTGGCCGAGAGCTGGGGAGAATAAAATTTACCAATTTATTTTGTCCCCTAAATATCGGAAAAATATCCATGGCGTGAAATAGTCAATAAAAAGAACGTAACAATTCGGGTAATTCAATTTTTACAGAAATCGAAGAAAATAAATCCGGAAAATTCTGGAAATTCTCCAGTCTTCCCCCAAAAAAATCCGAAATGTCAATAATCATTATACCTACAACACAAAAATTCCTGAATGTTCCAGGATTTTTTTACGGACATTTCCAGTGAAATTAAAGAACACGCCCTGAGGCCTCGTATGGACGAGTAATTTTTCCGAAGACAATTTCTGGTAATTTCTATTGAATATTTGTCTACCTCTAAGAATTTTCATTCCCCAGTTGTCTCGTATTATGAAGAGGGAAATGAGACGACTCATTAACAAATATAAAATGAACTTTTAATGAAATGAAAATCTCACTTCCACCCAAGTTTTAACATAAAATAATAGTAATATCGTAAAACATTTATGATAGTAAGTTCATCTTTATGCAGAAGCCTCCATGGGCTCCCCATAATAAACATAACAAATTGCTTTTCACGATGCACAGATAAGTTATAATAAAGGCCCTGAAATGAAACTTCATCAACATGGTATTTATCGTTTGATAACAACATTCTCTAAACGCTCGATGGTACTGGGAGTAACTGAGAGAGAGAGAAAGAGAGAATACCCCAGAGGGGTGGCCACACGAGGAATTACGGTGAAACGATAAAGCTCAGGCAAAAAGCCCGTGTTTGCGAGGCATTTTCGAGTGCCTCGTAAAGTTTCACCCACTGTGGACCCATTTCACAAGCTGCATCCAACGAGCTGGGCTAACAAGAGTTTAGGGCGTAAATTCGAACGTTCTCTATCTCCCAATTCAAGCCTTACAGGAGATGGTATCGTTTTTCCCCCCCCATTTGAGTTTTGGCCGAGTGATTTCAATCCTTGAATTTACCCATTGTTGCCATGATTTTTGCCGACAGTTAGTCTGACGAGTTTTAATTACAGAATGTGAGTGCATATTTTTTTTACTTCCGTTGGACGTTGATTTCAGGATGAAGAGGAATAAGTATCCACTGGTTTCCCCTTTTTTATTTTTAATCCAACCCAAACTAGGGGAGAATTTTTTTTTTGGCAAGCAATTTTTTCTTTTATTTTTCAACCCTCTTCTTCGTAAATTCATTCTTTCGCTGAACAAGCATTAAATCCCCGTCGATAGTCCTTATTTCTCTATTTCCTACCACTTCGCTCTTTTCCATCTGACCGTTTATTTTGCTGGATTTATCCCGAGGATTTTAACTGTCACGAGTGAAATTGAAGGAATGAAGACTCTACTCGTTGAGTCTCTATTGATTAGACCATCAGCGGAACAGTCAACATTACTTTTTCTTTTTTTTTTGCCTCCCCTCCGGGACTTGGAGGGGGTTAATTGATAACCAGTGAGCAAACGGATGGGCAAAGGAGCCAGTGAACTAAGTGGAATAAGTTAAGTCGATTATAAAGTTCAAGTGAAGGGGGGGGGGGGGGGGGGGGGGGGGGGGGGGGATCCTCGCACGACTAGTGGAAGAAACTCCCTGAAATTTCAGATCATTTCACACGCCATCGAGCATTGGGGAGGATCACCAGAGGCCAGTGTATAAAATTTCTCCCTCTGTCCCCATAATTTTTCGTCTATTTTTTTTTTCTTCTCCTCCCTAGTTAAAGAGCAACCAGAGCCCGTTATCGGTTAAATTATCATGACTGCATTGGCCGAGTCATTTATTATCACAACCGGCGACAGGTGAATTATTTTCACGACTTAATCAGCCGCGAATAGGTTGGACTTGTCGGGGATAGAGGGCCCCAGGTAGACCCCCAGATTTCTCTGTAATTTTTTTTTTCCGTTTTATTCCAACCCTCCTCCTCACTTTTATTTTTTTTTAAAACTCATCCTTCCTTTTATTTTTATTCCATTTCCCCATTTGATTTTTTTTTCACTCCTAAATTGCACACCCGTTCTACTGGACGAAGTAACTTTAATTAAACTACGAAACGTATACAAGTTCCGAGCCATTTGTTATCCGTCTCACTTTAATTCAACCCCTTTAACACGTATCTCCAACTCACTTGCTTCTTCCTCATACAGTGCATAAAAAAAAATTCTTTATTCTTTTTTTTTCCCCCTCCCCCCATCGCCCCTCAATGTTTTTTTATGTCGTTTTCATTCGTTTGCCTCTTGCTTTCTCATCTGTTCCAAGCATTCACGTATAACCAACAGTTGAGATTTATGAAGGGTGAAAAAGCCCGAAGCCAATGCTTCGTTTCTCATATTCTCATGAATTTTCCCTTTTTTTTTTTTCATGAAAACCAGAAAAAAATGTGTAGCAAACCGACTGCCCACTTTCTTCTACTCCATTATAAATTTCTTTCATCACTTCATTGTTTCAATTAGTTTTGTTGGAATTCTCATCGCAACAAAAGGATAATTTCCATTATTTCATTTGAATTCGCCTTACCGCGAGTGAAAGAGTGAAAAAAAATTGCGAATCATTACTGGGGGCTAAGAAAATTGCGTGAAAATCGCATTAGGACTGACATTCGGTGATTATCGATCCCGAATAATACGATTGTTACGATGAATATGAATTATGGAGGGTAATAGGGGGAATCTACTCGTAATGAGGCTCTCCCCAAATTTTTATCCCTCGTTTCCTCGATAACGACTCACTCAGCTATTCCCTCTCTCTCTTTCTGTCTCTCAAAAAGGAAAAAACAATTTTTTTTTCTTCATTATAACAATTTGTTCCCTCCAACTCCAAATGATAGAAGAAAGTGAAGACCATTGAGACGCGCATTTCCGTGATGCTGAGCCATTACTACAGTTTTCATCACGAAAGAAAGATGGGAGAAGTTATTGTGAACAAAAGAAACCGACTAATCCATAAGAATTAATCGGCCAGAAAGGTGGCATTGTTGAACCAGAAAGGGAATAATGAGAATTATCACTGGAGTCTGCTGCGAGAAAAATGAATTATTCTTGATAAATGTATTCCCTGGGAAGCGAATTAATGCACCTTCGGAGATTAAAAAAATAATAATAATAATAATAAAGAAAAATTTTAATGTAAAGTCCATTGAGTACCACTGATTGTATTTCTTTCGCCCATCGGGTGCATTCACTCGACTAATTTGCCTTGGAATAGATGTTCAATTACTATCCTCTATCGTTTCGAATCATTGGCCAGTATAATCATTAAATCGTCCGTTTATCATTACACAATAGTACGCACAGTCATTACGTAAAAGCCAATTAATTCCCGTGGATTGTATCAAGTGTAGGCAAATTGAAATCAAAATCACTCGAGATTGTGTCATTCGTATTGTAATTTCTCACAGTCGCTTTAATGCTCCAATCATCCAGATGTATTTGACATTAAATTGGTAATTTGTCGGGGGGGTAATTTCATCCAATTAATTCTCCCATAGGTCGGAATTTTCCCTTTGAGTTCATTTGACCTATTTTAATTTGTCTTCCCATCGATATTTAAAAACCAAAAAATCGTCCCGTCAATTCTCACGCCAGCAGATTACGCGAATTATTCGGTAATTTCTATGGAATTTAATTTAAATTTATTTAAATTTATTTAAAACTAAAATTAATTTTTTTTTCTCTTAAAGTGAGCCCTTCCCTCACCTCTAATTACATCAAAATCCAAGCCGCGATTATTATTGCTTGCTAATGTATAACGTATCCCTAAATTAGACGTTTTAGCTTATCAGCTCACGGGGTTTAGCGTAAACGTACAATGTGTCACTGTCACCAGTCAGAATCGATGGAAACTTAATCACGTGAGACTTCATTAGACCGAGGTGATGTGACATCGATAACGAGGAATTGAACCAAACTGAGCCGTTTGGGATCATTATCGCATGCGATCGCTGATACCGAAGATTTCCGCATGTTAACGAGACATCTGCATTGCCAATAAATTTCCAACTGCAATGGATATTGATTGGAGGGAGGAAATAGTGCAACTCCAATTGAAACAATGAATTGCAATAACAATCAATGGTCAATGATAATTTACTAATAATTAATCAACTAATTCATTCAAAATGGACTAGCGCCGAAGGGAAGTGACCCGAGGTCACTCGACAATTCCCACTGGACTTGCTCGTAATATTTCGAATGCAATTATGAACACTATTTGATTATCCCCTGTAACTCCTCAACTGTAGCAATTGAATTTTATAATAATATAAAATTTCATACAAAGCAAATCAAATTCTTTGAAAACTGACTTTTTCAATTCATTTTTTTTTTCTTAAAAAAATGAATAAATAATTTCAAAGACTCGATAAGACTCTTACCAAGCGACAGTCGGTTAATTTCCACTTATCGCCATCGAATGGAAAGTCCCCAAAAAAAAAAATTCTCGATAAATTCTCAATTATTGAAATGAATTGAATATTCCGTGAACGATCGTACGATTGAGAAAATTGATATACCCTTGTATAACTCGCGTATTCAATAAGTATTGTTTAATGTACCCTTCTCCCTTTTATCATCGTCTATCTAAATTACAGCAGAGTCCAAGTACTCACCTCTCAGTATATAATTCTGATAATTCTGGTCCGCCTCGTTGCCGACCTTGATGAGACACGCCAGTCCGTCATTCTGCACAAACTCATGCACCAGATCCTTGTCCTCCTGCAAATAATAAGTGTACATGTACATCAGCAATCTGGCATTTTATTATTACTAAAAAAAAAAAGTAAACCGACGAGAAAGAAAGAAAAAACAATAAAGGGAACAATCAAAGATAATGAAGACGGAGAAAAAAAAATGCCGGAGATAAGTAAAAGCCCAGGAGTAAAATGAAATATGAAAAGTAAATGGTAGAAAATTTTAATTTCAAGAATAATAGGCTTGACATTTATATGACAGGTGATATATTTCAAGGATGAATTAAGAGGGGAAAATGTCTCTTAAAAATTTTATAATGTAGAGCCTCTTTTCATGACATTGTATTAATTTGAGAGATGAAAATGTCGGATGAAAAGTGGAAGGAGTATTCGAAATGGCTGGCACGAGGGGAAGTTTAAGTCCGGCCATTCAATTTGTCTGTCCGTTTCCGAGTGTCTAATCCCAACCCATTCTCGCACTCCCCCCTCCCCCCCCCCCCCCCCCCCCCCCCCCCCCCGGACTGCCACCCACCACCCACTGTCAACCCTTTGGATAGCAGAAACGAATGGGAATTAGTTATATCGTGGAGACGGAAAGTCGCAGGACATAATGGAAAATCCACCAAGTTTGATTAAACTCCCGGACTCTATCTCTGTTTCATCCATGACCGAAGAGCCATCTACAAGCGTTTCCAATGGCAGACTCCTGTTCTTCCTCCCACCACTTCGCCCTCACCGCGCCCCACTCCTCATTCCTCATTTACCTAGGACACCTCTTTCTACCTCGCTCTGTTGATTTCATTTCATCGATTTTATATCCCAACCAATTCGCACTCGTCAGCCATCCGCAGTCTTCTCATCTTTATTGCTCATACACTTCCTTCGTCATCGAACCCCGCGGGAATTTTCAGCGGATGAGAGTGATGAAAGAGGGAGAGAGAGAGACGGGAGGGACGATGGACCGAGTGATGTGTCGAAACCGTGAAAACTTGATTAAACCGTGGATTAAGGCAGAAGATTGAATGTTAACACTGGGATTCAGATTGTATTATGTGAAATTATGGAGAATCGGGTTATCACGGTTCGATAGGAATTCTAAAACGAGAACGTACAGACAATGAATTGTGGAAATTTATTCTCGTTGAAGTACCACTGGTATTTTTAGGATGTAATTTGATGGGCTCCGTGAATCGTTGATAATTTGATGGAATAGAAAATTTAATTAATGGACTGGAAAATTTTTTTTCAGTAGTCGAATAATGGATTGTCTGACGTCAAGGTCTGATCTGTTCAGTTGCTCTTGAATTCTAGAGGATTTTAAAGTGGTATTTTTTTTCATGAAATTTTCGGGCGTTGTCGCTTGACTCGTCCGTCCTGATGCAGTGACGGGAGCGATGCGACTGACGGCGCGCTTACCCCCACTCTCAACCCTCCGTACGGTCGGTGCCTCTTCACATACCCCCACCCTCAAACCTCTGTACGACCGGCGCCAGCTCGCGGGTAAATCTACACTTCTGAGAGCAATCCTTCCCGGTCATTCTACAGGAGTCGCGACGCGTTAACATTTTTTAAAAATTATAGTATCAATATTGAAGCGTTAATTATCATCGATCGCGCATAGAACGAGCTTGGGGAACTGAATAACCACCCAGAGAAAAATGAAAAAAATCCGAAGGTAATGAAACTTCTTCCCCCCAATTTTAGCAAAAATTGAAAATGCCGAAATTCCGTAATTTTCACTAAATATTTCTCTCAGTGTAAAATTTTCACTGGTCTCTTTTAGTTTTCCCACGTCTTTTCATGAATGTGGAATACCCCATTTAGTATCAATATCCCCAACTTTTTTCCTCATTTTTAACATGTTGACAAATGAAATACCCGAAAAAAAACCGTCACACGATGTTCATCTCCACCCGGCAATAAATATTCCCCCCATCCCCTGTTCTCCCGGTCAATGTGGACTCTACGGATGCGACAGGAATTGTAATTAGCCCACGCGAAAAGTAGGAAGAGAACGAAATGAGAATAAAAAAAAAGAGATAAAAAATAAAAGACAAACGTATGACGGTATATGTGAGAGAGGATACCGAAAAGAAAGCGGCAGAACGGCTGCCGTCTCTCGCAAATATTTACTCGGCCAAGCTATGGGAGAAGTAAAACCATAGTATGAGGATGTAAAGTGAGACAGAGATGGGAAGAACGTGGCTGAGGGATGGAGAAGTTGGAGTAAAAGAAAAAAAAAAAAGAAACGAGTTGAATTTTAAAAATAACCACCAGTGAAAAACTCACCTGAAAGATCTGCTTGAGGGAGAAGAGTGCCCGTCGCAGCTCTCGGCCCTCGCTGTTCAGCAATTTTTCTGCAACAGACAAGCAACACGCAACCATTTATTATAATAATACGCGCCACAATCAGGCAGATAGAGACGGCTGGAAGAGGGTAAAAATAATAAAAGTGTGTTTTATTGTTGATGCTGGATGAGACGATAGAGGGGAGCTCAGTCACAAGGGAGGGGGAGGTGTACACCTCGCCCTCTTACGTCTTGTTTTTCTCTCTCTTTTTTTTTTATTCTATTAATTTTTTTCTTTTTATCACCCACCGTTGCGTGGGGTATGGGCACTGCCTATTACGTGAACGAGCTTATACAGCGCTCCGAGACCACATATAAAGACTAACGGCTCATATAATTCTCCAACAGCAACAATTCCCCCTGCAGACATGAAAAATAGAGGGGTATGGAAATATATTTCAATTATTTTTTGATTTCTGATGGTGGACGGACGTGTATTTGAGGCAGTTTGCTCTCGCGTTAGTTAACGAAGGCTAGTTTATTATTATTTATTTATTTATTTTTTCTAATTTGTATCAGGCGTATACTTCGCACGGAGATTAATTTCACTTTCGTTAGACTTTACTTTGTCTCGTGTTAATTTCATGAAAGGGAAAAGCGTTAGACTGCACTGTCTACGGTTAATTTGATATAAATTACCGGGACCGGATTAAGGATTCTGCATATATACCACTCACTTACTCTTCATCTCGGGCTTCTCCTCTCGCCTCACGGCAAATTCTTTTACTATCGAGATTGGAGCTAATTTTAGAATCGTGAGAGTTTAACTCGGCTCAAGGTACGACCGGGGGGATGATTCTCGCTGATAGTCGGCCAACTGATGGGGAATTTATTAGAGGTGGTGAAAAATTCATGTCAAGTGCAGTTATGGGGGCGAGGAGAGAGGGAGGAAGGGGGGGAGGTACTTAAAAATATTTTTTGTTAATTGTGGACGCGATTGCAGCTCAATCCGTTTGCATTATAAAATTTTGTTTTAAATTTGTTGGAGGTTTGCTCGAAGGAGGAAATTAATTGATGAACGAGAGCAATCAACTCTGGTTAATTAATTAGAGTTTCAAGGTGGTATAAATATTGAAACAGCTGGCATTTGTGGCCCACTCTCACCTAAATATAATTTCCAAATAATGAATGAAAACTTCGTAATGCAGTGAACTTTCCTCGATTTGGTTAACTTTATGTCGTGCAAAAACAAGTCCTCAGCCAGGGGAATATTGTGTTAAACTCGAAATTAATTGGAGCCGAGAGGAAATTGTGGGCATACGCAATTTCTCGTCACGTACGAATTTCGTCTATTTTAGTTTGTCGATTTTACCAACAGAATGAAGATAATTTCGAGACATGTGCACTCAGAAGAACAATCATTAAAAGACGGCTCAAATTTTTTTTTATAATTTCGCGAACACTTGAAGCTGGGGTTCTGAGCCTGAGTTCATTCTATTCCCGAGGGAATTTCCTTCGCACGAACTCTGACGACAAAATAACGTTGATTTTTTTTTCTGCGCTGTTCTCAGCGTCAGGATTTTTTAACAAAAAAAAAATCTGTGCGGTAGGGTATTACCGATAATAGAGTTTTATGCAGATTTTTTCCCTCCCGTTTTCTGGGGCTGGCTGAGGATAGATGTTTTTTTTATTTACCTCCCTCGATCGCCTCTCTCATTCGCCCCGGAAGCGAGTGCGCACTATTAGCTTTTCCCCATTTTCTTTTTTTTTTTTTATATTACTCGTTAGAAGCTTCAAAACCACGGTACACACGACGACGGCTTCTCGAATGCAAACACTTGAAGATTTTTCTGCGTAATTATCCACTGAACCGCCCTTGTTAGTACCGGGCGAACCATTTTTTTTTTCAAATAAAAATAAAAATATGATTTACGGTGGCATGATTTTCTGGAAATTGCGATTCATTAATCAACTGAGAGGAGACTAATTAATTAATTCAAAGTTGTCAAGTGGCGTGGAAAGCCCGAAGAGAAGCGTATGACGGGAATATTAATACTTTTTATCGAACGATATTTAAAGTTGTTGAATTTGATTTATCAACTAATTTTTCAATCTCCCAACGACATCAATTCATCAGCACAAATGCCCAGCGATTAGTCCCCTGATTTAAGCTCTGAATGTAGATAGAGGAAAAAAAACGAAAACGAAACCGCGTAAATTCATTAGAAAGAGGCAGAAATATAGTAAGCCCAGTGGCTTTCACTCATTCGTAAATGTCAGAAACATACGACCATGAATTCAGAGATGAGGTAATTGCCACTTTACAACTAACGTAAATTGAAGGAGGACCGCAGTAGGAAATGGCACGGAGGCCGCTAAATTTCTCGAAATTAGAAAGTACTCAAGTATTCTCTCCCGAGGATCTATCAAATGCGAATTGGGGGATTTCCAATTTTTCGGGGGAATGAATTATAGAAAGCCTGTCTTCCGAGATATCAAATGATAATATTTAATATTACTAAATCCCTGAAACCTTCATTAATCATTTTGTTTCATTTTTGAATTTAAAAAAGAATTTTTTAATTATTACTCTCAGAGATAAAAATTGAATGATCAATATTTCCACTATAATTTTTGTCTATTGTTCTATTGCAAAATAAAAAATACAAATATAAAATTTACGGTTTAATAAATCATTAAAACCTCAATAAATTAATTTTTTTTGCACTGGCAAATTTAAAAGTTCAATTCAAAATTTATTATTGTTGGATACGAAAGGAAAATTAAAAATATTACTAATGTCAATTTTTTAATTGAAAAATAAAGCAGACGGGTCTGACATTGTTCATTCAATTTTCGTATTTCCTAATTTTTGTTATCCACAAAAAAAAATTTCCACGCGAAACCCCAATTTATCAATGGAGTATTGATTTTAACCCCCTCGGCATCCTCAAAATTGAATAAAAAAATATATAATGGAGACACACAGTAGGTACCTGCATAATCGGATACTATCACGCAATCTCTGAATGTTAATACATTCCCGGAGTGGTGGGTTGCATATCTCAGAATGACCGTAGAGAAAGAATATGCGTACACTGGAGGGGCAGCAACGAAAGGTAATTAGGAATACGCTGCAGGGGCCAGCGAGAATGAGGGGAATGAGGGCTTCTAAGAACGACCGGGGCAACCCACCTACTCACCAAAATATAGATAATTATCCAAACTATCTGGCACTAGTCCCGAGTAATTGATTGCAATTAGCCGGCGAGAATTGAATTTTTGGATGAATTTATGGGAACTATAAAGCCCCAGGAATACCTCAAACCTCGCCAAAATAAATCTCCATTTGATATATTTTTAAAAATGACAGACAAACTCGTTTAAAAAAACCTAGTTCATCATATGAAATAAATTATTTACTTTATCATTTGAAATTCAGAAAATCGAGAAAAATGTGAATACAATTTTTAATGAATTTATGGTTTCCGCCAAATAAATCATTTTTCTCGCCATAAATTTCTGAAAATTCGGGTGAGAGCGCTTGGCGAGAGTAAAGCTTCCCGATTATTCCAAGGATTTACACTGGCCGTCGGCCCTTAATGCCGCAATTTTTTAAACACACACAGCAATGTAAATTCTTGCGGAGGACACACAGGCGGGCGTTAATTCGGTTCTCATGATCGACGCGCTAGTGTCACGTACCGGGAATATTTACATTAATTAAACAGACCCGGGTGCCAGAGCTAGCGAGAACATTGAGTACATTGAAATAACGAGGGAAATTCGTCGGTCCACTGACAATAAAACGTATTTTCGGGGGGAAAATTCCGTAACGAAGAGCTAGAGCCGAGGAAAAGCCGTCAAAAATTGATATTTTTGTAGTCTTTCGAGCTCCCATCATTTTTTTTTCGAGGAAAATTTTGTCCAAGTTTCTTAGATAATTTAATTCCCAGGGAAGGTATTACTCCCTCATCTGTTGAATTTTTTCTCTCGCTACATTGTATGCCAGAGCAGGAGACGAAATGGGTCGACCGGGGAACCGTTAAAATATGTAAAATGCATCTGCCCCTTTTCGGCCCTTACATTTTTCTCCGTCTCTCCCCCTACCCCCTCATCCCAACTTCTTCTTATTTCTCGTTCTCCTCATCTCTTTTATTTCACTCAAGTTCATTGAACGCATTTCGAACGGGTGAATCGAATTTGCAGACAACAAGAATGATTTTCACCATGGAAAATGTAAAATTTTCCCGCCCCATTTTACGGGTGAAATATCTGGGATGAACATCTGGGGAAATCTACTGAGGCAAATGCAGTCGGGAGACATTCTCTTATTTCGTAGTGGTTAACCTCCCATTGTGAGGGAATTAAATACCGGAGTAGTAGAATGTGTCTTGGGGATATTTTTGAGCCTGTACTTCCCTCATTCCTATCCACCGAGAAATGGAAAATGTGTGTCATGACGGGAAAATGAATAAAAAAAATAATGAAGGGATGTATTATTGTAGATGGGAGTTTCATGTTCATCGGAGTATCAAATAATGCAAATTTTTATGATTCCATTAGAATTAATGGCCAGTTTGACGGAGATAACGTCATCCCGTGAGGCCCTCAAGCAAAAAAAATATGAGAATAAACAATTAGAGTATTTGCGCTTTTTAACGATTTTTCAATAATTTTTTTTCCAATGTTTTACTCTTCCAAAAATCTATTAGAGCCGCCATTCAATGAATCGAATTTTTTAAAATATTATCCAGACGACAATTTTTTATTAAAATTTCAAAATTGAAAAGACTTACTCAATTGCACTAGACTTGAGATAAAAATTAAATTCCATCGCTTCGCACGAACGGATGACAAACAAATAAGAAATAAAATGAATTTTTTTCAAATGCGTTCTCAAATAATTTGTCTCAAAATTTTAATTCAACATTCAATTCAGAAAAATAATAATTTCTATTCCAAAAATTTATTAAAGCAATCATTGAATGAATTTATATTATTCTAAATATTACAAAGGCGACAATTTTCAATTAAAATTTCAAAATTAAAGAGAATTAATCAATTGGAGTAATTTCCAGATAAAAATTGTTTGACAAACAAACGAACAAATGAAAAATAAAATAAGTAATAACCCTCGCAATCAACGGAAACTAAAAAATGTTGTGAGGATGATTGGGCAATTGTGAATGAATAGATAACTCCGTATCTAATATATTCGACATCAATAGAATTCCCCCCCGATCAATCAATTCCAACAGGACCCTGTCACGAAAATTTAACACGCCAAGCGCACTAAAGAAATTTCCATTACATTTTGACCTTGAGATAGTTAAGCTCGAGGTGATGGCAAGGTGTTTGTGGAAAATACCGAGAGCGGTTTATCTGAGCCAATCCCGGCGCGTCGTGCACACGTACCGTTACGCTCGAGTGATCCTCATGCCGCAACTGCTTAATCGAGCAATCTCTCCCCCTCCTCCCCCACCACCAGTTTTCTCTCAATACCTTTAAGAGGGTACAGCCGACTGAGGCCCATTTCCAAGGTACAGCCAAAGTGAGATAGAGGAAAAATTTAAACTCGCGTGAACTGCTGTAATCGAGGATGCTCGGACAAACGTTTTCTCGTTTGTTCGATTATACCCAAGAAATTTAATACCACAGTTAGAGGCATGAGTATATTCGCAATTCAACCGGTGATATTATATTTTAAATGGATGAAATTTCAATTCCACTATTTTCGCGGGCTCCCGGGAGCAAATGTACGCGGCAATTTCAACTTTGGGACTTCACTGATACTCCGATTTTTTTTTCTCAATTGAAAAAAAATTATTTTCTGTTTAAAAAAAATTGTCCACACGTCGAGGCAATTTTTAGGGAGGGCTAGATCAATTTTACTGACCGTAATTGTTATCATACCCCTCGCTAACTAATAATAGGCAGTCAGAAAATTTTACTGAGGGGAGCGGAGACGTCGAGCGAATTTTTCTCGATTCTCCGATTTTTTTGAAAATGAAGAAAAAAAAATTTAATCAACAATGGAAGTGCAAATTGTACTCTCATAACGAGTGAAAATACTCACCTATTATAGTGTGTACTCGTACAGAAAGCTGGGTACGCAGAACGATGGAATTTTTCCGACTGCAATGAAAAAAGAAAACAAAGGATTGAATTAATTAAAAGTTGACAATTCTCCAACAATAAAAGAAAATTCAATGTGACTTAAATCCAAATGTAATTTTCACACATGTCACAGGTGATTTGAGATGATTTTCTCTCGTATTGCAATAGACACGAGATCCCAAGTCTTACTAATTACTAAAATGAATAAATCATGATTTACCATCGCCGTATAATTACTTAATTAATTGTAATGCAGTGGTAGATAAGGAAAACAAAATGATGGCATTTAATTGGGTTAGAGTGTCTCGATGAATGTTATTTGCCCCCTCCTCCGCGAGCCCTCTTTTTGCTGCGCTCCTCGCATTTTTTTTCCCCGATTAAAATTACAGGTAGAAGGGAAATAAGGGGGAGATTACTGGTGGCCTCGGCCGAGAGACTGAACTTCAAAACCCCTGCGAACCTTCCCACGCGATTCGCACTAACTCTTATTCCATGAGAAAACCACCATGACCAAAACAATGGATCGGAATGGAAAAAAAAGGATTTGATACGACTGGTAGGAAGGATAGAGGGGGGGAAGGACGAGGGGGGAAAAAAAATAGAGCGATGAGGAGAAATAATACTTCGAGTCTGCGTGTTAATAATGTTTCCGCTCATAAATGAGAGACTGGGCTGGGTTTGTGTGTTGGCTTATGCCACTAACTCCTGGTATTTGTGCCCTTTGAGGTATGAAGACACTTGCAAACTCAACCCACATACCCAGAGAACCTGGATTTCATCCTTTTGAATTAATCATGGGGGAGATTTTAATGTGAATGAATGGCGAAGGCCTCATCATCGAGTGCAATATTTTTTTTTACTCCCAATAAATTCAGAAATTGCATTCAAAAATTTTTTTACCACAATCGCCGACGAAATTTCCACGGATCGCTCAGTTAACGAGAGCGACAGGTCGACAAATTGAACGAGAAAAAATTAAACTGGGGTAATACGGGGGGAAAAAAATTCAGTAGAAATTACGGTTTCGTTATATAATCGGGTAAATCCCCAACTTCTCAGGAAAATTTGTTTACCCTTCACTACAAAAAAATGATTTCCCTGCAGATGGAGGAATTGTCCAATTATTCGTCCCTCCAATTTATCCAGAATTAAACCTCCAGTGAATTCCAAAAAATAATAAAAAAAATTGCCGGAATAAACCGAAAATTTTGAATTACTCATGAGGAGTTTTAACGCCAACTACTCTCGTCAATCCCGGGCTGTCAGCAGTACCAACCCTTGTTCTCCAATCTTCCCGAATTTTGGATTACCTCAATCCTCGCCAAAATGGCAACAGGTGACTCATTACCGCGAGCAGCAGGTCAAAAAATTGCGAGAAAACAAAATTAAACTGGAGTGACCGACGGAGGAATTCTCAAACTATTCACCTCACCAGTTGGAGGAACCCTGAGTCCTCAAGGCTCACACCAATCGTCTAGGATCATCAATTAAACCTCCAGAGTACCCCCAAAAAAAAACAAACAAAAATTACCGGAATGAATTAAAAGCCGGCAATCGGCCAAGTTCAATGCCGGCGGTCTAAGTCCCCACAAGTAGCCGGAAAGATGTTGGAATGTCGATTCGTCAGTTTCCGGGAGTTATCCGACGAGGTATTCCTTGAATTACCTTTTTCACGAGTTTCAAGTAAAATAATACTGACAGTACTTATAGACAATATATCTCAAGTTTCAAACTATAAAGCCAAGTGCTGCCGTAATGATTGATCTTCTCCTTTTCTCGCCCCCTCCCCCCCACGCCAGTTGTGGTAGTTGGATAACCGGCGTCTGATAAAAATAATTCTCTCACGATCGTTTAGCGGTGAAGCGAGGGCAGACGAGAGGGGTGCGAATATCCGGTTGGATATTTTTCTTTTTCTACTGTTGGGGTGATGGCGCTGCCGATAGAGGGCATTCTCAGAAGGAATTTCCAAGGGGTTTTTGAAGAAAATGAGAAAAACGGAGTATTATAGAATAGAATTATCCAAGTAGTCTACGCAGAAAAAAAATTTATATCTAAACGAAAAACAAGAGCCGAGGGGAGGTAATTGAGGCGCGAAGTGATACTCCCCCTGCGCGAAGCAGACAATTACCGTGAAAGTAGTGAGACTGAATTTTACCAAATTACATCGAATAATTCTGTAATGTTCATCGTTAAACGGGTAATGTTGCGGATTGGTGGAGTTAAAAAAGGTCAAATAATGAAATTGACATGTAAAAAAATTCGGTAAAATCCCAGGGAAATTACTCTCAGCGATATTTTGATTGTGCATCCCTCGTATGTCCACCATGCGCACCTGCCAATTACGCTAAAAGTAGAGATAATGAATACCCCCCTCCCCCTTCCACCCCAAAATATCGCAAGATAATTTTCCGCTCGAGTGTTAACTCACGTGTAAAATATATACGCACGAATGACGATTTTTACGTAATGAAATTTGGATAGAATGGCTCGAGTGATGCATTAGTGCCGTCAGGTTGGCTTTCATCATCTGCCACGAGTGTACGAACAGAGAGAGAGAGGGTGGAGGAGGGGCGGGCTTGCCAGTACAATCCGCCACACACGATACTCGAACGCTGAATGCCAACCTCAGAGATAGCCAGTTAATATTACCCTCTATCCTACCAACCGGAGAATAAATAATTCGATATTGCAACAGTATTTTGTGGCACTCGGCCAAGACAAAAGAGAAGAAACGCGAGGAGGTAAAATGGTAGGAATGACAAGGGGGAGGTAAAAAAAAAAAACGAAAAAAAACGGAAAAGAAAAAAAAAAATTTGAGAGTACGAACGAAATCAAAGGTGGATATCATTGTCTGTACGGTTCGATGAGCATTCGGAACACGAGTCTCAACAAGGGAGAAGCTTCGCGAACTGTGAAAGAAGATGCTACTGTAGATGGTCCTTTGATTTCTTCTCCTTTATTTTATTCTTCAATTTTTCCCAATCATCCGATTCCTTTTTCAATTTACTTCCCTCATTTTTATTTATTTATTTTTTTTCTTACTCTGCGGAGAATTCACAGGACCAGTTGTCTCTCTCTCCGCCGCCCCCCCCCCCTCCCTCCCCCCCTTGCCATTATATTTATCGTGGTTTTCAGTATCAAATATCGCAACGAAATTGCCAACACGTCGTTCTACGTCAGGTGGTATCCGCCAATTTCTATAAATCTTTGGACTAACGAGGACTCCCGGTCAATTCAATAGACCGGATTGTCGACAAAATATTGTGTTCTTTTTTTTCTGCACTCGGTTTTATTTTACTTCTGCAATTTTTTTTTTTGGGTTTTAATCAAAAATTGTATGATCAATTCAGTTTCAGCCCGCGGCCCGTCAAGGGACTCCGCACACACGTTGCGTAAAAAATTATTTGGCTCACTGGGCGACTGGTGGGTTATATTTCCCGAGGATTAACGACGCCCCCGGGAGACACCGGTTCTATTCCCTCACTGGTGATTATCACCATGGGCTTGAAATCCGCATGCGGAAAATTTGTTACTCCGAGGGAATATCGAGAAGGGAGAGAGAGAGAGAGGAAAGTGCGGTTAATGAATAAGAATCATTCAATTATTCGTCGGGGGAGAATGAAAAAAATTGTGACTATAAATATTTGCATTGTTCAGTCTCGCTGGCGCATTTGACAATTACTCGAAATGAATTTATTTGTCTTGTCGCCGGAGGTGAATTTAAAATTCAAGGAAATATTGGTTCAAGTGATGGGCAAGTTTGTACAGGGTAATTGTAACGATCTCAAGTGGTCCAGCCGCTGGTAAGCCCGGCAATTCTTTTCTGTTTGTTGTATTTGTCAATATTAACTTGGAATACACGAGAAGCGCATCGGAAATATTCAATTCGAAATATTATTTCTGCATCGTAATAGTTCCAATAGTCGCGGAAATATTTTTTAAATTATATTTTGTGAAGAATTGTTTGCTCTTCGACAATTGTTTTTTTTTTTGCTCACCAATCGGCGACTGAGATAATTTAAATCAATAATTAATCGGCACGTAATGGGCCTCGTTGCGGTGACGCGCGAAAATTTCACTCGTAAAAACGCAATTTCGTCCTCGCGATGAGTCATGAAGACAAAAATAATGTTTAAGTGTGTGCGGGTTACTACGCAACAATGATCTCCTTTTCACTGGGTGAGAAGTAACGAGTGGATGATTGCAATCGTTTGCGATTGCATTGGGAGAGAAGTCCGGTTTCACACCAATGATTCACGAATTGTGTGTGTGGGGCCTCTGGTTTTGTACTGCATTGCGCAAGATTCTACGATGCGTTTAAGGTCAAGAGCACTTTCCACCCGCTAAGCCATAAATCACGAGGAAATTAACTGGCTTAATTGGTTTTGGTATTTGAATTTACCCGCGTAACATCAATTTGACGCGCTAACATCGATCACAGTCTCGATTATTCTCTAAAAATTCTAAGTGTGGATTTTTTTGTCGAGTTTTCGTTTTATCAATGAAAATTCATTCATTGAGAGCGCACGGAAATTTTTTTCGGTAAAAATTACCGTCTAGACAATTTTTCGGTGAGGGGTAAGCAAATTTTACGGATAATTTGGGGAAATTTGCGCGGAAAACTTTTCCCTCGCCCACGGAATTTTTCTCTCCCTGTGGGAAAAATATTTTGACCAAAAATTCAAAATTTTCTCTCATCACTCGTGACAATTCGCGCAATTCAAATCAAATATTCTCTTGAAAATTCCGATTTCAATTGAAAATTGATTAAAATCATACCACCCAAATATTGATAATCTTCATAATACCCCGGGGATGAGTGCGAACAAACGAAAACAAATCCATAATCATCAGAATCCACAAAGCGTCAGATTGACGTATGAAAATTTCAACAGTCCTCGAATAATGAAATTTTAATTGAAACATTTCCACTACAAATGCAGTTGATATATTGAAATAAATTCCGAATTTACCCCACCATTTGTTATTTTTATTTTCTCCTGGGATGCACGCCTGACTCAGTGAACCCGCATATAAGGTAATATATAGAAAATCCATCTAGTCATGGTATACACAGCCAGACAATTTTGTATAGAGTGAAAGTCAAGGATGTTCTGTTGTTAAGTTTATTCATGTTTTTTTTCTCTTTCATTTTTATTATCTCGTTAATCTTCTTCAAACAGAATCGGACTTGATATCAGAATTCACGGGGGGGGGAGGGGAGCAGGCGAGGATTTCATTCCGACAGTAATTTGTCGTTAAATCCAGCGGAATGATTGAATTCCACGATAGGTGAGTGCAGTAGATCAGTTAATAGATAGGCGGTGAGCGTGTTTAGTTTGGCAACTATTGGCCACAACCAGGGAGGAAGTGTGGAGAGAACCCAGAGGCACTGTACGACACACAGCGGTCACACCGCTCTCATTCCAATTATTCAAATGCATCGATGCCCGAGTCCACCCACATTTTCCACCTGTTGCTTTTTCATCAAAGTGCCAAAAATTCCCTCACATCACTCAACGTAATGGGATGGAGGCAAAATTTTTATTTTTTTTTATTCGCGAAATTTTTGTTCTCAAAATTCTCAACGTCTGCCAGATTTTTGGGATAATCCCGACAGAATTTTCCACACGGAGTGAAAAAATCGGTAGAAATTTAAAAAAATTGGCGATTGACTGTTTATTAAAATTTATCGAAGGGTAAGATAACAATTGTCCAACTGGTCAATAAAATTTGTCGACTTTTTAATAAAAGTTATCTGGTTTTCGCGTGAAAAATTGTCCCCTTGTCAGAAAAATTTTGTTACCCCTCACTAAAAATTCCCTGGACGTGTGCATAATTTTTATTCAAGATAATGAATTTTACTGTGCGGTTGGGTAATTTTTTCCGACCATGAAAAATACTACACAATTAGCGAACGGATGGGTAATTTTTATTAAAAAATTACTCTCCGTGTACTGTATTTTTTTTAACACACAGACAAATTCAAACGTAAATTATACTTTTCCCCGTTCTCACTCCACTTTCCATAATTTTACGATCGGCAATTAACGAATTTTGCAGATGAATCATTAGCGGATGAACCATTAAATATGTAAACAGTACGAGGAATATTATTTCTAACGATGATAGAACCATTAAATTATTTTATGAAGTTAATGAGGGAGAGTTATAAACCTGATCACTACAAGCCACATCCAGCGATTTTTGTTTTTTGTTTTTAATGAAAATAAATGTATGTGGTTAACTGTTCATCGGCGGAGAGAAGGTAAATTTCACGATTCTGGGTGAAATAAGCTGGAAATTATGAATAATAATGACGGGGCGAACGGTCTTACACCAAAAATTGGATCTCAGTATTTATTGACACATGTTAATGAGACAATTTCGATTCGCGGTCGTGTCGCAGCGTAATTAACGTCACGAGTAATCCCACTGTCGTGTACATGCGGTACTTGTACTTTAATTTAGGGAGGAATATGCGCGGTCATTTCGTGGTATTTCTACGTCATTCTGGTTTACATTTTATTATTCATTAAATACTTTCACTGAGGAAAAGAAAGAAAAAATTGGGTAATTAATGCTGAGGAGGACACCGCCGGGTGATTAGAAAAATTCAATTACCTTTATATTCTCAAAGTAGATGAATTTAATTCAGTTACGAATGCAGACCATCTGAGAATTTTCAATTCACTCGACAAAAAATTTTACAACCAAAAATTTTTTGCTAAATCTTCATTACTAATGTGCTATTGTTTTTAAAAATTTCTTTAAATAAAGAAATGATGCCTAGAAAGGTAACCTTTAATAAAAATAAAGAAACGTATTTGTTTTTCATTTTTTCCCTAAAAAATGACAATTTTTTCATTTCTTCGTTGCAAAAAAAATTCAATATTTCGGTTAATTAACAAATTAATGTTATTAAAAACCTGACATTGTTTAATATTCCCTGCCTGCTCTGTGTCCACCTCGAAAATTGAAAAAAAACAACCGCTGGTGGGGTGAACAACTCAAAATTGGGCCCAAAATTCGATAATTCCGGGTAATAATAAAATTGTTATGATATTATTTACCAAAAAGGCGGCATAATGAAGCACTATCATATCCTCCACTTGCACAATGTAAACCAGATAACCACCAATTGATATTTAATCCAATAATAATAAATAACGTTTAACATCTGAGCGAGACGAGCTGGAATAATAGAGTCCGATGGGTACAGAGCACTTGCGAGTTGTTGGGCCTAGGCACTGCCTCGGCCGACTGGCTTGGGTCCCCGTTGCATTCTCCCCGAGCCACAATAGCAGTGGAAAAAGGCGGGTGGGAGATCAAAATGAATGTGTAGATTGGACTCACGTGTGTACACGCTTCTACTACAAAACCGACGGTTAACTTCAAGTGAGCCCCCCCCTCTCCCCTTTAAGTACACATTCTTCTTTTACACGCATATATAACTTCCAATGGCTGTCCCTGAACCTCTCCTGTGGTGACTCTGCGTGTCTTACGGTATTCAGAGGTACCTTCTAGGCGTTTTCATTTAGCTAACGGTCCACAATTAATCGCTAATTAAGACCGAGGATTTTTTTCCCCCGAATATTTTTCTCTCGTTCTTGGCTACTTTTTTTTTTATTCTTCATTGTTCGCCTAATTTGTCGGCCTCGGACAATGGAGAACAGCGGGGAAGAGGTCGCTGGAGGAGACTGGAGGGATCATTCGACTTGGGTCTAATGTCGTTTCCAATTTTCAATGATTTTTTGACTTTGTAATTCTTCAAATTTACACGGAGAAAAATAATCAAGAAAAATTACGGAACAAGTCACGTAAGGTGCGAGCCAAGATCCTTTCCAGGAATTTTTGTAGGAATTAAGGAGAATAAGTCCGTCGCCTCACGGAAAGCATACAAAAAAGTTACGTAATTTTTTTGGATATTAAACTCCAACAGTAAAATCTACGATAAATTTGAAGACTTATTACGGCTCAAAAAATAAAAATTACGGAACGCCTCGTAATTTCTACGGAGCGTTCCGTAATTTTTACGGAGCGTTCCTGAAAATCTCCGCTAGACAGCTGACGTTGACGTGACGGGCGAATGAGTAATTTTTACGGAACAGAACGTAGAATTTACGTAAAAATTGGGCACTTTCTATGAAATTTCAACTTCACTCCCAAATTACGTGACTTGTTCCGTAATTTTTCTTGAATTTGTTTCTCCGTGTAGGCTTGAATTTTTTTTTTGCTTATTAAAATAATCTAGTTTCAGTTAATAACAAGTTAACATAGTGTCGAGATTATCCTGTTCAGCAGAGAATACAAATTTTTTGCTAATTTATTAGCCAAAAAAATGAATTATATGAAGAAAAACGCAATTCTGGCTTGGTTTTTCATTTTTATTTTTTTTTGTCAAAAAAATTGTGCTAGTCTCAATAAATAACGGTTTATCATAGTGTCGAGATATCCTTCTGATCTAGATTATCTTGTTAAGCGGAGAATACAAATTTTTTCCTAATTTATTAGCAAAAAAAATTTGCAATGTATGAAGACAAAAGCAATGCGTGCTTCTATGTTTTTTGTTCGGGTTTTTTTCCCCCCCCCCCCCCCCCCCACCTTTTTTGGGTCGCAGCGAGGGCACCTGGCAACTTCCTGCATATGCAAGGGTGGACCGTATAATGGAACTCGTTAATCTTTAGTTGTTGGACTGAGATACCAATCTCACCGGGGTTTCTGTTGCAGACTGATGATTCGGTACCTGCTCCCTTAATATCACAAGAAAATCTCCCGAGCAAAAGATAAATCAACGATCTTAGCAATCAAACTTTTGCCCACCAGAAGAGATAGAAAAGTGATTGAATTGTGATTATCCAATTCACTCGGTAAGCCCCAGAAATTTCCGGAAATTTCTGGGAATTGAGAGGACGGAGAGCCCGCAAGTCCGTAAAAAAAAAAATTCAACCCCAGATTTAGGAATTGAGTGAACGACTTGAAAATAAAAAAAAAATAGGGGGAGGCGGGAGGGGTGGAACATTGAAAGCGGAAAAAGAGCCGTCCATATCGGATATCCCAAAGTCTAACGATTATAAATGGCTCAGCGAAACTTTGTTACGTTCTTATCTTCATCCCTCTTTTGCCCACTTTTACGAGCTCATTTCATCGCAATTTCTCTCCCATTTTTTGCACTTTTTATTTCTTCAATCATAAGAACAAGAAATCCGATGAGAGCTTAACGAGGGTGAACCCTTCAGCAAACCGGCATTAGGGTGTACTCCGCTGGGAATTTTATCGGGGAGTTGACTTGATGATTTATTTATTTTTATTATTTTTTTTTTTCCTCCTCATTCTTCAGAGTAATTACGGAAAGATAAATGGATGATACACTGTCGGTTGAGATGCAATTGTATCGAGGGGGTTATTCGCCGATAAAATCACGTGAAATCCCTTGAAATTGGATTAACTCATTTAAATCACTGCAAATCGCTCGTAATTATTCAATTATTAACGCCAGAATTGTTACTATCAAACTAATCAACCCAACCCCAATTAGTTCAAAAACTGGGACAACTGATAAAGGATTACGCGAGTCTGAGTACTCAACAGATTAAAAATAATCTTAAATAACTCCCCCTCCCTAAAAATTACCTAAACGTCATAATTTTCGTTAAAAATCGCAAATCTTCGGCTGCGGTTGGCGAATTTTCCCCCCCCGTCAAACGGCGAACGAACCGACAAACCTCAGTTAAAAAAAAACAAATCTCTATAAACAAATATGAAAATCCCAAAATATATTATCCAAAAATTACCTTCAATTCTCAATAACGAAATAAAACAATTTGCGGAGAATCAGACTGAGGTGTCAATAGCTCGCATTATAAATCACGATGACAGCGGCCAATTATCGTCAATTGAAATAGCATAGGTAATGCATTTGTGGAAAAACGCTGGTACGTGTGTGTGCAAGTTAAATATTCATCGGTCATACCTCCCCCCCCCCTCCCCCCTCCCCCCGTCCCTCTCCCTCACGGCAACCGACTTCTTCACGCCCGAGTCACTACGTGCTTAGCCTTCTCGAGGCGCACCGGGATATCCCTTAGAATGAGTATTGCGCATGAGTGTCATCCTCCTCACCTCTTTCTTACTCTTCACACTCCAGTTTTCTCCTTCCCCCCCCCCCCCCCCCCCCCCCCCCCCCCCCCCCCCCCCCCCCCCCCCCCTCCCCCCCCCCTCTCCCCCCCCCCCCCCCCCCCCCCCCCTTTATACCACTCTAAGACTCTATTTTCGCCGGGCGGATGTTGAAATAAAGAAAAGAGAGGAGTGCGGGTGTCCAAAGAGAAAAGAAAAATTTTTCAAACGTCGCGGGCAAAAGTCGACCAGTGACGACACGGTCATCCTCACTTCCGGTAACGTATGAACGGGCGCCTAATGCCCGACGCGTGTCAGGTGTCAAAAGAGCAGTCTGGAGATACTCGCTCATGTGTCACGTTTCACCTTTGTACAGTGAGCAAAGAGGGGTGGAGAAGAGAGAAGAGGGGGGAGAGAAAATGAAGGACGCGTTTTTATTCAAAGATAAGGAAGCAACTCGAGAGGCGGAAATTGATACCGGGACTGTTCAAATTCAATGCGGAGGGGGTGTATTATATTTCTTGTATAGTGTTTTTGTAGTTGTCGACGTTCTTCGCGAAGTGAAATATTAGTTATCGTCGAATCAAGGAGAGGGACTAAGGGAATTGAGAGTGTGGGGATTGAAAAAATTAGAATTATCATATCGATGCTCGGAAACAATTACCCTATTGCATAATAACATTTATTAACGTTAATAAAAGTTATGCACACGTCTAGGCAATTTTTCACGGAAAAATTGGTAACTTTTGGGGACGAGTCAACAAATTTTACTAAAAATTATCGAGGGGTAGATAAAAATTAACCAGCCATTTGTTGACTCCCTAATAAAAGTTTTCTAAATGTATGTACAATTTTAGTTGACTGTTTAAAAAAAATTATTTATTTTTCCGTGAAAAATTCGCCGACTTCTCAGTAAAATTTCTCTAGCCCTCCCAAAAAAATGTCTAGACGTGTCCATAATTTTTGTTAAACCTAAAGAATTTCACTCCCATCCCCGGAAAATGCTACGCGATAACCAAAAGTTACGGTAATTTTTCCTAAAAAATTTCTGTGCGCAAAAAAAAAATTTGCCCATTTTTTTTCTTTCGTTTAAGCGACCGATATCGACTGGTCCAGTGAACCAATCAATTTTTTGCAGAACGAGTATAGACACAACTGAGATTAGCCGTATATCCTCCCTAGAAATGTGCATATGTACCTTCCATGAGCCCCGAAATCCCTTCAACTCGGCAAATATTAGCACCGCTGAATTTCCCGTCTGTTTGCATCATCCGTTGCCCGAAGGTATGACCAAGTGGATAGAAAATCAGCGATACCGAAATTGGTGCGTACCAACAGAAGTACAATAATAAGAAGGGGGTTCGAGGGGGCTGTCCATAAGTTTGTGAATATCGCACTGAGCTCAGTGCCTCCAATTTACCCCCAATTTTGTGACAAGTTTTACGACAACTCCCTAGAGCCCAGTGGCTTTGCGAAAATTGCGCTTATGCAAAGTACATTAGCAGCGGGCATAAACCCGAATGCATAGAAATTATTTCCCTCAATTACACCATTTTTTTTCTCTCACTCTATCATCTCCCCTCATTTCACTTTTTACTCCCGTAAAAACGTAATAAACGGAAGGAGAGAGAGAGAGAGAGAGAGAGAGGAAAAAAAAATACAAAATATGTTCACCGCAGAAAAATTCAATCTTACACACCCGAAGGATTTCAGGTTTACCGAGTTTATGGTGAGTAACTAGGCAATGGCTTGTCAAAAATTTTCCTCGGTGTAACGCACACGAGAAGGAA
>JAPYZN010001581.1:0-15593 GCA_030522865.1 Psyttalia lounsburyi | reverse complement strand
TCCTCAACTCCACCATTCACTCACTCATCCCCCGCCGCCCCCCACCCCACCGCGTCTTTATTCTGCTCCGCGATTAATAGATTTTTTTTTTCCCTCTCTCTATCTCCTTCTTTATTCGTATTTTTCTTCTCCCACGCGTTGTCCTCTACGTGTGATTTTTTTCACCTGTTCTGCCTCTGATTCGCTTAGTCCCCATCGACCTGGGGCTGTTTGGTGCCTCCACCAGCAACCACCACCCCTACAACTTTTGTCCCTTTCGACAATCAAAAGCCGATATCGCTGTGTAGTGAAACCGATGGCCCCTCGTTCCCTATAACTGCTCATTTTTTTTTATCTCTATTTCCACTTCTTTTTTACGTACAAACAGAAGTGAATTGTTCATTGTACCGTCAGCGAGACTTTTGTTTAAATGTGTTTTTTATTTATTTTTTTTTTTTTTGACTGAAAAAATTGAAGAGTCCAGGATTGGGGGACAATAAACCAAATTCGGAAGCCACTGAAAGGGCTTCCGAGGATTTTTTTATTTAAAACTGAACAGAAGTGAAGGAGCCAAAATTTATTTACCAAAATTTCCCGAGAAATTCAATAGAAGTAGCCAATTTACCTCGTGTCCCCCGGAAAATAAAATATGATAAAAATCAGAATAAATTAAATGTCTATTTTTATTTGATCGCAGATAATGCAGAAGTCAGAGGTTTTGATGTTTTTGTAAAAAAATCGGTGGCATAAAAACTGTTGAACTTCTCCCGGAAATTTCATTAATACATCCGCCTGATTGAATCGAATTATCGCCGCCTATAGCCATCCCCCATTGTTTTTACCTCGACTCTCCTCTCATTTTTATTTCCTCTTCCTCCCGGTCTTCCGCGGTATTTTCCCCCTGTTTTTCAACTTTCTCGTCCATTACATTTGTCGATTTCGACGTCCGTTTCGACGCCCCCGTTCCCCCGTTCGCTGTCACCCCTAAAACTTTTTAATCCCAGAAACGAGCGAATCCACTGCCGTTCTCTATCGCCTCTCAACCCTCAACATCACACTGGAAATGTTCAATGTTTATATTTTACCCAGAAAAAAACACCCTTTCCCCCCGTTATTTATTTTTAATGTATTTTTTTTCGTTGTCGAAACATCTGTTATTCGTTTTCTCGTTCACTGGGTCCAATCCCAATCGACCACTGAGAATTGATAAATGGAAAGGGTTTAAAATTAAATACACCTTCTCTTGGAGATCTCCATTATTTACTTTATAAAAATTGCAACTTGTATTTACAAACAACAGCTGAAATATTCCTCTATTCCCATTGTCAATGCACCTCAACTCACATTTCCGAAGGAAGTGATGCCAGCAGACGAGTCTACTTTCTCGCATAATATTTCCATTAAAAATCCAAAATAATTTCTAAAAGTTCTCGACGCCCAATACATCATCAATACTCTCCCCAGAAACGAGTAAAATCCATTATTCCACGTCTACTCTCACCCCGGAAATGTTTCGTGTTTATGTTCCTTCCGCAAATCCGTTTCACCTTGTTATTTACTTTTAACACACCCTTACTCGTTTTAACATTCACATTATGCTGCTCCCCATTCTCAAGTTTATAAAAATCATCACATCCAAAAAGAACAATCAGACTACTCTACCCCCATTGCCAGGGATTACCGATCCCCTTTCCAAAAACAAAATGACAATAGCAGACGTGAATATTCACCAGCAACTTCCCCCCACCAGAACAACCCAAAAATCTTCATCGCTCAGCACCACAAAATTCGCAATCTCCAAAACTTCCCGAGTCTCACCACATCGCCAAAAGTTCTCGACTCTTCCAAGAGCTTAGGACTTATCTCCTCCCACCACTTCGTAAAAAAAAAATTCACCTAATCACTGTAGGAAGACGAATTGACAAAAAGATCTCTAGAAGGCTTAATCTCAAAACTTCACTGAACTCTCTCCTTCAATTTCTGTGAAACATCAAAACACTTTTTTCCTTAAGCCGCCAACTCCAGCAAGTCGAATGAAAACAACAAGTCTTCTAAAGTCACATCATCACACAATCCGATCATCAGACTGTCCCCTCCTCGCCTGTCTTCCACCCACCCAAGGTCTCAGCCATTTGTTCAGCGAGAATTTAACACAAGTGGTGGCCAACTCCTCCTGAATCTCCCCGAAGCTCTTACTCTTCGTTTCCGGTATATAATAGAGAATGAAGATAAACGCGACAAAGCAAGATCCCCCAAAGAAGAAATAAACGTAATGCTCTCCAACGGCATCGCCAATAATCTGATACAGCTTCGAGACAACAAATCCAAGAATCCCATCTGAAATAGTAATAGCAGCGCCAGCAATACTCTTGGCAGACGTTGGAAATAATTCACCGATGAGTGCATTGGGCAGAGTCCCAATGCCAACCTGATAAGCGACAACGAACAGTATCACAAGAATAACAGGTAATAGATTAACAGCAGCCAGGTCATACTTCTTTGCATTGAGCAGCAGATAAATAGCGAGAATACCCAATGTCAATGAGCAAAAGAGAGCAGACAATATGAGAAGAGGCCTCCTACCAGCTCTCTCAACAGTCATCGTAGCAACAGTTCCCGACACAAGTCCAACAGCAAAAACAATGATAGTAGCATAATCCGAATGAATTCCAATATTGGCAGCATCGAAGAACTTGGATAAGTACTGCATAGTTGTGAAATTGCCGCTAAGCTGTTGCGTGACAATCAGTCCCAAGACCATGGCAAATGCCTTTCTATTGTTGTAGGACAACAATCTGTAGATCTTCCTCCTCCAGTCCTCCGAGTTGACCCGATTCTCATTGATACTCTTGACGATGGCATCCAATTCATATTTGGCTTCATCGCTGGTGCATCCTTTGAAGTACATAATCGCCTGAACAGCCTCCTCCTCGCGTTCCTTCATGGCCAAGTAGTGGGGACTCTCCGGGAAGAAGATGAAGGAAACAACAAAGATTATCGCAATAGATAGGAGAACAATGCCGAGCGTGTTGTACGACACAAATGGTCCCACACTGCAGGTGATTAGTGAACCCGTGAAGACATTGACGGCAATTAGAGTGCCTAATGCCCCACGTATGTTGGTGTCCGCAACTTCAGACACGTACATTGGATTAGTCGTATAGGATATTCCAACTCCAACTCCTAAGACTACTCGGGAGATGAAAAGCCAAACGACAGTGTCAGCAAAAATGACGATTAACCAGCCAATGATGAAGAAGACACTTGAGCTCAGCAGGCACTTTTTACGTCCAAACAAGTCAGCGAGACAAGCGCCTAGGAAGGAGCCTACCATGGATGTTATCACTGTTATTGATACTATCCATGAACCCTCATCGCTGGATATCTGCAGTGGTACGTCTTTGAACTTCTCGAGACGCGTTAGCATCGTCGTCGTCCAACCGTAGACTGTGCCAACAGCTACCATTGACAATGTGGCTGAAAGTAGGAAAATCATTTTGATCTTCTTAGATTGTTTTCCCAAGTAAAGCCACTGGTTGGTTATTGTTGGATTTTTAACTAACCCGAGATGGATGCCAGCCACTGTCTCCACTGAGAACGCCCCTGTCTTATGAACATCGGGCGGGGTTGGACGTTTGGTATTTCCTCGGGATTATCGATCTTCAACAGAATATACGAACATTGGGACAAGCTTCTCTCCTCGTGTTATGATGATGATGGAGGGATTATTAAGGCTCGGTCTAATCGATTTGTTAAGAGAATCTAGGGACAAACATCTAAATAATAGAGCACCCCGGGGTTACCACTGAAGCTTCCATCGACTTCCTACTTTCTAGTCTCAAATTGAGACTTTCAAGCCTTATTTTCAATTTAATTTTTCCACATTATTTTAAAAAATCGAGCAGACCGGGCCTTAAAGATGAATCGACCATTTTCTTGTCATCAAGTTCTTCGTCTTCTTACCGTTCTTTCTCCCGATCTTCAAATACTCGAGATACAACTTACTTGCGAAAACGAAAACTACATTTTAAAAAAATCCAACTGTCATTTCTGCCACTTGCGGAGTGTGCCAGATTTCGAACGATAAATTTGCAAATAAAATTGAAATAGTTAACTCCACCGGTTCAAATTACCACAGGCAATTCTTAGAAATCCCGAAAAAGGGCACACCGAACTTGAATAGATGAGGACAAAAGTACTGCGCGTGCGCAAAAGAAGTGGAAGCCACGCGGTTACCTAACCTAAAAGATGACTATTAGAATAACTTCGGAATGCTGGGAAAGCATGAGAATGCAGAGCGAAAGTGTCAAATGAAACAACGAGGGAGTGAATTTGTTTGCTTTGCTCTCACCAAATTGTCCAACGTTTCCGTCATGCTTGCCACGAGAGAATCGATCGTGATCGAGGGACGCGCGCGCTTTCTCTCCCGCCGACACCAGCGAAAAAAAATTGAAAAAATAAAATACAGCACGAGGAATACGTATGACGACACGATCGATAGAACAGAAACGGCACAATGTGCCTAGAGTAATCAGCGACGGTTGCGTCTTCTTGATTTTTCCCTTTTTCTAGCACTTCTGGGATATAGAAACTCGTTAAAGGCGTCGCGCAAGCGCGTCAATATGGTGGACAACTTTGAACAGTTGCACTTGTATTTATAACCTTTCCAGTTGGTGAGTTGTAATTTCACTTTCACGGTCAACATTCGTACGGACTACGCCATTGGTTATGATGATAAAAAATTCAGCTGGGTGGGGGGGGGGGGAAGATGACGAAACCCATCTCAGGATAAAATTCAAACGCGCTTCATCCTACAGCTCCACTTATTTTTTCAGAATTAATCTATAAAGTAATTGTCCCTTTCTTTGTCTTCTTCTTTTTATTAATTAATTAATCATCATAATTAATTAATTACTGATATTAAAATGTATCGGCATCTTTCGCACAGAAAAATCTGCTGATGAAGCACGAGATTTGGAAATATAATTTGCCCTTTTCCAATTACAATTAAATTTTTTAAAAAGCATAAATTACGTTTTTAAATCTCGCGTTTCTCGAGAATATTTAATTTCCGTCTCCCCCGCGAAACGATCCTTCTCATTATTCCTCTGTCGTCGATCTCCTCCCGCGGATGAGGTCGGCTGAATTTTTAAAAATCCCTGTTACTTATTTTACCCCAAATGATTGAAATAAATTTATTAATTATTGAGTGAGCTCGTGCTTTGCAATGCCAAAGCATATCGCGAACAGCTCGAATGCGATTAATGGCCTTCTATCCTTGACGAGTGGATTGATAAAAAAGAATCAATGAAACCGTATTATGCAATGTCAGATCTAATTACCGTCACTCGATGATGCAATTGAAAAACATGTCTGGATTTCCGCAGAGCCCCGTAGAATCCGCTCAATTCGAGTAATTGAGTTGATTTATGCAATCTACACCGTCAATGAATCAGCGAGTGAACACTTGATGCAGATAACAAGGTTTACGCTTGGATATTATTAATAGAGATTTGAGATTTTTCTCAGGACTAGATATCGCGCGGGTAAAATGACTACGTAATACCAACGGCTGCGCTTATCTCCCAACGGTAGTCTGGCTAATGCCAAATTCTCCATATCTTGGACGTTAAAAGACAATGTTTGAGGGAAACCGCGGGCGACATTATTATTCATTATTATATTTATCCACAATGAAAAATATTCCCGTGCAACCCCAGGTTCGGAACCGCAATTTACGCTTTTCCAATCGTACTTCACATTTTTTTTTAAAACAGCCCAAAAACTTGAGATATCAAACTTTTTGTAAAAACCTTTTTTGTAGAGTATAATGAGATCTACAAATAAGTACTAGACCAAAAATATGCTATCTCCCTTAGATTCCGAGATATTATCAAAAACGCAGTCACGTGACTAATTTTTTTAAATTCGCAATTTCCAATTTTTTAAAAACAAATCCGATTTCACGAGCTCAAATTATATTTTTTAAATTTCCTGTTGGGAACGTAAATGTCGCTGAATATTTCATAGATTTCGCGTGGTAATTGCGACGTCTAACGGCCCCGACTGAACGTCAAAAAATACTCACGACCTGATGGGAATATTCGCGTTGATATATCAAAGAAAAATGAGAAGTCATGACAGCTGAACATGAGTTCTGAGTCGCGTGAGCTCGCCCAAGGCTCCTATTTGCTTGTTTCGCAAAAGACATGAAAATATATTTTTATTTAATAAAATCTTTATGAAAAACTCTCGTAAGATGCACTTGAGCAGCTGCCTTTCGAAGATATTTACAAAATAATCTGCAAATGGATTCTTTCTTTATGAATGAGGCTGAATATTTTATCCTATCATTTGCATTCATTACTACAAATTCCTCATTTCCCGGAAAATTCCGGTGATATAATAATAAATGTACTATTCTCATGGTAACAATAGCGATAGACAGAAGAAAAGAAAGCCCTCGTAATGGGGGAATGCACTTTCTTTCGCCGGATTTTTTAATTCAAAGGTCTTCTGCCATCGAGAAATATAAAATTGTAAAAAAAATTGCTATCCTTTCATTCGCATTCGTCAGAACTATTGAAATATTTTCCCGAATATACCCACAAAGTAATTGGTATTTGCCTCTCGTGGTAATAATATTGACATTGAGGCAGACGAAACGAAAACAGCCAACAACCGAAACAATTCCAAGAGTATTAGCTCATTCGAAGGTTGACCTTCGGAATTCCTCAAATAATTAATTAACCAATTTTTGGGTCTCCCGAAATTAATTCTTGATTTAATAACGTTTATATCAGTCTCCTGGTAATGATATAAATATGGAGACCGATGACAGTGACGACTGCCAATAATAAACGATAAACTTTGAGTCACGCGAGATTGTTCCCTCGAATGTCCTTCAGAGAGAAAAAAAATTGATTCTGCCCGTCAAATATTCTTTAGACCTCAAAATCCCAGAAATCTCCCCCTAAATTCTTGCCCAGAAGAATAATTGGATAATAATAATGATTAGGGATAATAGTAGTTGAATAATTTAATAATTCAATTGGTAAAATAAGATATTGTTTGAAATATTTTATATTTCAGGCCATGTAATATTTCTAGACACCCAAACGGCCGACATTTTCCCTAAAAGGCAATTTTACATTGACGTCTGGAAAAATAATTGACTGGCAAAATTAAACATTTCTCTCGCATTCTTCCCTCATAAATAAACATAAATGTTAGTCGTGGTGCGAATCAGTCAATAAACAATCAATGTACTCACCTCCATTCTGCAGATCCAGGAGGAAATACGTTTGCCACTGACCTCGAGTCGAGCCAAACTGTCGACTGAAGATGACAAGTACTCCCAAGCTCTGAAGGCACTCGCACATTTCACTTATCACTCGACTTATCGTTAATCGACTTGACTGTCGTGTGTTGATTAATAAACTGCATTAAACACTTTTGCGTGCAATTGTCGTTAATTTTGTCGTTTGATTGCAATAAAACACTCCCGGCACGTACCAACAATCAACGGTAAAGCGGATGACGGCATTTTTTTTTTAATGAAGGAAACTGAAATTGGTGGGCAAACCCACTCTCGTTAACCACTTCCAATCAACTGGGGAAAATATTTTCTCACTCCCCGAGACGGCCGTTGAATTGTTTTGGTGAGATCGATTGTTGATTAATTGCCAACAGATATTATTTTAGATTTTACACTGAATTATCCAATTAATATTTGGGAAAGAATTAATTGTTTACTCTTCACAACTTCAACTGAAATGGGCCTGAAAATGTGATCTTAATTAAAAATCAGCGACTGATTTATTTTTTAATGTTAATTCACTTGTTCACTATCACTGACAGTCTTCTCGACTAAAAACATCACTACCGTTTTCATTACAAAACAATCCCCGGGTCTGAATGGCCCGGCAATTTTTCTCTGCTCCCCTCGTAAACTCGCGTAACAGTAACGACTTGATAGTCCTACATTCACATTTTTATGGTCAGTTCAGGGGAGATATAACGTGTACTTACATAAAAATACGCTGGCACCATATGAGCATCGTAAAACCACCGGGTGGTAATGGAAAATGGCTTAAGACTAACCCTCGCTGCACTCGCCGGATCAGTGAGATTTTCCTTCCCCCACGACATTTCAACGATTCCAGCATCATATTCTCATTTTTTATGCCCATTACACAAGCCTCGGAGTAGCTTCCCGATAGCGAGTGCCAAGGACCTGTCGGGAGAGTAAAAATCGTAATGTTATGCAGTTGTTAACCATCAATTCGTCTGGAGAACAATAAAAATTCTATACAAAAAAATTAATGTGACTCGTCCTAAAGCTGAGAATATTTTCTACGTTTTTCCCTTTCATCTGCACAATTTTCTCATGATCGTCATTTAGAATAGAGTGCCAATTAGTCAATGACGTGGTGAGAAAATATGTTTGATATAAATTTAAGGAAAATGGACAATTATGCCACCATGACAGGACATGAAAAAGATGTTGTCCATTGAGTATCTCCACAACGAGTGGGTTGAGCTGAAATGTATCAAAGAATGCTCTCCGATAAATTCTTCTAAACCCAAAAATTCCTGAGATGTTTACAAACAAAGAACTCTCCCATAGTCTCAGTTTCCCACAGTTGCCATGGGCCAAATCTCCATTTTCCTCTTCATCTCTCAAACAAAAATGAAGTAATGTGGCCTTGTTGCTGATGATTCCTCATTTACCTCCCATTTTCCATTCCTCAAATGATCGTCATCATTCTCAAGTCAATTGTTAATCAACAACGATTGAACCCAATAATTCTGAGACGCCTCTCACAACAACAAAGGCCTCCCCGCACAACGAACCAAAACATTTCTTGCTACATTTCAATACCACCTCCTCCTTCCATTGTTATGGACTAACCTGTCTACCACCCTATCAATTATCCCCCTCCAATTCCCCTCACGAGCAATCACTTCAAATAGGCCTTTCATCTCTCTCTCGCCAACAATAACGAAAAATAACGTACCGAGCACCAGCAACGTCTGCCCTGACCATGGGTGCACTGCGCCAGACGCCAGCCCGACTCTAACTCCCACAGATGGCGACAAGCCCGCTCCCATCGCCAGGACCTCCACCAAAGGCCATCCCGGTCTCCCAGTCACCAAACCCCCCAGCTCTGCCTTCATCAAACCTCCAACAATCGTCTGCAAACAGTTCTTCTACTCCCGAACAACAGAACACTCCCAAAATTAGCGAGGCACTGCCAGCCGCCTGGCGCCATCTTGTAGCGGCCGGTGTCGACTCCGGAGTCAAATGAGCGTCTGAATTCGTCAAAATAATTATTCATCCGGCTTTCAAAGGGTGTCCTAATGGGTTTTATGGACTTAATGGCATTCCAGAGAATTTTTAGAGACCAAATAATCCAGGATATCTGGTGGGGCCCAGTTGGAGGGATGAGAATAGGCCCGAAAGCACCGGAAGCCCCGGCAATTGCGTCTCTGATCCCAGCAGTAGTGCCAGTCTTCTTCGCAGGTCGATGTTGTTCGTACCGACGGTCCGTCCGTAGCCGTCCTCACGATGCCTACGATGTGTGTTACTGCACATGGCCGTAACGAAAGACAGGCCGTCACGTCGTTCCACACACATCCGAGCTTTTTCACCGGTAAAAATCACCTCAACAACGCCACAAACATCCCCAAATCCATCGCAAAGCCCATTAGTATAGTTTGAGAGCTTTAATTAATCCCGAGTCAATCCCATTCAATTAATTAAATAGTGAGTTATAATTGTCCATGGTTTTGTATGATAGCTATCATGACTGCACTCCGTCCCCCTGAATTTCGAGATATTTGTAGTGAAAATTCGGGGGAGTTGATGGGAGAAAGAGTTATGGGCCCACAACGGAGTAAAGTCATGGAATTTTTACCGAGTTTTGGGGACACTTGGGCTTTGGTTTTCTCAATTGCACGTTTTGATAATGTGGAGTGCCTCAAGGACACGGTGACGAACCAGTCATAAATATCATGTTGTGACAATAAAAATGAGGTCGTTTGTTTTGTTGATTTTTTTATTTATCGGGATTTTGAACTATTGGAGACTCAGAATTGTTTACTGGATAGTTGTTAATTTTTTGTGCTGCGCCTTGGGGATTTCAGGGGCACAGCGAAGTTTGATCGGAAATTTGAGCTGCAGGGGTCATCGTGAGGATTTTTTTATCACTTGGATTCGTAGATATTTATTTTTTGGATAACTAAAGCATCAGTTCTAGATCATTTCGTGGGGAATGGCTTCGAAGTCAATCGGATTTTCTCAAGAAGTGTCAGCTGTAGATTACAAAGAACTTTATTATTTTTGGCTTCAGGAATTAAAAGTAGAAACAATAATTAGATTAGTTTCTTATGAGGACAGTTTAATTGGGGATTGGAGATTGATTACAGGTCCTTAGTAAATTGTTTGTGAAGCTGTGGATGAGATGGCTAGGGGAATTCAATGGAATGGAGATTTTTTGGGAGATGGGGATTTTTTGTTGAGGAACCGAAGTAGAAAATATTTTTTCCTCTTCCATAACATTTCTGGGGATCTTTTCAATGGCTCAAATTAATTCTCCCCATTGGTATGCAGGCACAGACTATCATACAACCCATCCACCATGACTACCTCATCGGAAGACGTTCTGATGCAAGTTGGCCAGGTTCGCTACAAAAAAGGCGATGGCACACTTTACGTAATGAACGAGAGAATTGCGTGGATGATGGATAACAGGGACACCGTATCAGTCAGCCACAAATACGCAGATATAAAAAGTGAGTACCACACAGCCCAAACATTCCAGATAAATCTTAATTATTTGAGGATAGGAAACTCCAATTTTTAACGAACTCAATGGCTCAATAAATTGTCAATAAATGGGGCCTTGTCTTCCACAAAAAGTACAATTTTTCCTGTTTGTCCTGAGGCTTGACTTGAATTGGAACGAAAATCGATAGGTTTAATTCTACCCTATTTTATATATTAAGTCAGTTGGTATGATCAATGAAGCTACTTAATTAATTATTGAATTGCAGTACAAAAAATATCACCCGATGGTAAATCAAAAATACAACTGCAACTGGTGTTGCACGACGGGACGTCTTCAACATTTCATTTCGTCAATAAAAATGGACAGGAGGCACAGGTCAAGGACAGAGATGATGTCAAAGAGTTGCTCCAGCAATTGTTGCCGAAGTTCAAGAGAAAAGTCAATAAGGAAATCGAGGAGAAGAAGAAGTAACGATCAAACGTTTTTTTTGTTTGTTTTTTTTTAAATCCGGGAGAGCGATTTGATCAGTGAATTCTATTCGTTTTCAGATTATTAACAGATAATCCAACTCTCCTGCAACTTTATCGTGATTTAGTACCTACTCAGGTGGTTACTGCCGAGGAATTTTGGAATCTCCATGCACCAGAGTACACGACCAAGGCTCGAGAGAGACAGGAGATTGGAGTGAATAGTGCCTTTCTCGTAAGTAAAATTATCAACTTATCGCATAATGAGTTTTTTAATAAAAAGTCGCAAGTAATCGTTGGGGAATTTTCCTTAATTAAAAATAATGTCTGTCACTCTGTTATCATTTCTTTCATTCACGAAACAATGAACATTAACGCACTAGCTTAATGGTTCCTGGAAAATTATCAAATCCTCAAGGCAAAATATAATAATTGTCTCTCTAATCATCTCCTTAATGAGCGCTACTAAAATTAATTTTCCATTGACGTTTTCAATATTCAAAAGAAACAAACTAGTTTAACAAACAACAAATCAATTGCCAACAACTCAAATAAAACTTCACCTCCACTGATTCCAACGAAGAAACTATCAAAAAATCTGTTGCTCCTCTAGGCCGAAATAAAGCCAGTGACGGACGGTTGCAATGGTTTGAAGTACAACCTGACAGTTGACATAATCGACTGTATATTCAAGACCTACCCAGCAGTGAAGAAAAAGCACCAGGAAAACGTGTTAACCGAAAAGATATCAGAGTCCGATTTTTGGACAAAATTCTTTCAGTCCCACTATTTTCATCGGGACAGAATAAACGCAGGGACCAAAGATCTCTTCACCGAGTGTGCCAAAATAGACGATCAGGAGTTGAAGAGGGACATACAGACTGGAATAAATGATCCACTTCTCGACATAACATCGTTCGAGGACAAATCAATTGACGAGTGTTATGGCAGTGGTTCGGGTAAAAGTGACAAGTCTTCGGGGAATATTGTCCACCAGAGTATGATAAAAAGGTTCAATCAGCACAGTATAATGGTTATGAAAGCCAGCACCGCCAGGGGTGAGAGAAGGAGTGAATCAACAACTCCACAGCTCAACGGCTCAGCCTCGAGTGGACACACATCGGGAAATAATGTTAATGAGGGCGAACCAAAGACTAAGAAACTTAGGATACAGGAGAAACTTGTCTACGATGATCTGGACTCTAGTAAGGATGGCAATGCTGTATCGTCTGCTCCCCTGAATTTAACACATGTAGATAGGTATTTGCATGGGCCTGTGCCTGGCACTGGGGCCAACGAGGCCACCAGCGAGGAACTCCAGGTGACTCTGGGCCAGCTCAAGAGAGAGGCCCATTACTGGGTCAATGGGAGCACTCTACCTAGGCAGACTAGCCTCGTTAGTCCTGCTGCTGCTGTCTCCGCTCTTGGGGAACTCACACCTGGGGGCGCACTCATGAAGGGGTTTAGGGAGGATAATGTCGGACGTAAGTCTATTTATTTATTCATCTCTGTAGTTTTCGCTCGAGAAAAAGTAATAAACTGTTGAGTCGACCGGATCTTCAATTTAAACGTTCATTGAACCTTGTTAATCCTTAAAAAAATTACCAAATAATTTAGCGAATGGTAAAAAAAAATCCCATCATGCTTGCATTTGCAGAATTGATACCTTTAGAACTTGAGAAGGAACTTCGCAGTGTCTACGTCTGCACATGCGAACTCCTGAGACACTTCTGGAAGAGTTTTCCACCAACGACTCCCCAGCTTGAGGAAAAAGCCGTGAGGATGCACGAGGCACTCCGCAGGTTTCACACAGCCAGACTGAAGAAATTCGAGGATCATCTTCAGCGGGACTACTCGGCCATAAGTCAACACTTGACTACTCATCTCAATCAACTTCTCAACACTGCATATCGAAAATTCGCTGTCTGGCAGCAGAGGAAGATGCAGATGAGGTAGCCGTGGTCCAGCGACTCTGAGTCATTAATAACGTAACAATTACTGATGAAATTGAGCAACTCGTTGTTCTTTTGTCTTGTTACCGTAAGTAGAGTACCCGGGGTCAGGAGGGGGACACGAGGTGGTACAGTCTCAGTAAGCCAAAGTGGAGTCAAATCACACCCTTCAATGGCATATCGATTGTTTATTTATTAACGAGAGGGAAGAGTGAATAAAAATTATCAACTATTCATAATTTTGTATCTGATATTTTGTTGATACACTTCATCAGATAATTCGACTCACCCATTCAGTTCCCACTTGGGGAGACTAAAGTCTGAATAATAATTGTCAGTTTTCTTTTTACATCTTATTTTATTTTACTGGATTTTCTTTTTTTCTGTTCTTTTCCTGATTGATATTGCAATGTCTTTGGTCACTGCGATTTAATGAAACAAGTGTCTTAAATATTGTTCATTGTCGTTTATTATTAGTTGGTAGGGGAGACATTGAGCGTCGGTAATCAAAATTTTGGAGGCGTTCAGTGCTCCTAGTGATTCTAGAGGTGATTTTCCAATTTTTCTAGGTATTTCCTTCGTAATTGGCGAGGAAGATTTCTCTCAATGCCTAATTTAGTTTGTACAAGTGTAATCTAGTGATTACAATTTTGTCATTATGATTATTTTGATTATGATTGATTCATGAATTATTGAAATATATTCTTACATTATTAAACATTGAAATTTCAGAAGTGGTGTATTTTTTGATCCTTTATTCTTCAGTAGATAATTACATGTTTTCGGTAAAAAAAATTGTCACGAGGAATTTGAGGAGATTATTGGTGTGTCGTACTTGAGAGTAACTTCTCAACTTCAAAATTTCACCTCTGATTTGAGTGGAAAGCGCTGGAGGAGACGGAGACCTTTGGGAGCTACACTCAGGGTCGGATGAAATGGATCGCGAGGTTTCGCAGTGGGGACACGTGGATACATTGAAATAATAACAGCTTTCGCCAGAGAGGCGGAACCCTTTGTTGGAGGATTCGGATGGCTCAGGTACCTGCATCATCTTTTTATTCTTTTTATCCTTTCTCCTCGCTTTTAGGAGGGGAAAACATGCAACACCTTCGATCTCATGAAAGGGAAACCGAATGGTTGAAACCTCAAATAATTTTTGTCTGCAGCTGCCAAAAATTCAGCCCCTCAAACGATTTTTTCTTTTATTAATACACGTTCATAATTGTAAACAATTGAACACAATTGTTTCATCTTTAAGAAGAATTTATTCAATTTTTTGTGGTCAGCAAGTAAACAGGAGGGATGAATTAACAAAAAACTTTATGTGAGTATTCGGTTATTTTGTCTTATTTCACTTGACCTTCGCAATGTTTTCAATTTAAAAACCATTATTAAAAAAAAAAGGACGAAAGTGTGCCCCCACCGGGTTCCCCACGATGCGCAGACTTCTACGAATCCGTGTGCAATAGCCACTGGCGGAAGGGAGAAACCACTTTCCCCTTCAACCATCCATTGTTCAAAAAATCCCGCCTGCGCTGTCCCCAGATCGATAGATGTCGCTCTACCCAATTGTTGACTGCTCAAAATGGCAGCCTGTAATGGGCACTCGGAGGGCAACGTTGCTCTCGCCACAAAAAGTCGCGATTAAATCGTCGCAATCTTAAAAAAAATCTCGTCGTCGTTCGCTGAACTCCACTTCCCACGTTAAACAGCCCCTCAGCTCCCCCAAAAACTCTTTTTACAAAACGTAAACAAAAGTGTCATGTGTTCCAAGTTTCTTAGCTACATGACTTACCCTCGAACGTGTGTGAATCCCTGAAGGGTTGTGGCCATCCTCCAGTGTTATTCTCCCTCTAAAACCCCCAAGTCCCCCCGAAAAAGCCTCAAGAAAAAGTGTTTCCGCTTCATGCTCCCTAGATCCCCCCGAGTCTCCTCCCTGAGACCTCAATCTCCCGATATCCGGTGAATCTGCCCACGGAACCCCATCCGAACCCCCCCACAAGACGCCTGTCCTCGCCCACACGTCCCCCAAACTCCCACAACACTCCTCCACCACCCAACGATCCCCCAGTCCACGAAATCCTTGATGCATCCATCACTCCCCCTCACCAAAGACAAAGAAAATGTCACCACCCCCATAACTGTCCCCTCCCCCTCCACCTCTCCATAACCCACCTGTCACCAGGTTGGGCCAAGCTAGCCCCCAACCCTCACAGGTGATGGATCCAGTGGGTCCATGGTACACTTCGTACAACCGTCTGCCCCCAACCACCGGCACATTCCCAGGTGGCACAACCCCCGACTTCCCCCCCCCCCCCCCCCCCCCCACCCCCCCCCCCCCCACCCCCCCCCCCCCCCCCCCCCCCCCCCCCCCCCGCCCCCCCACCCCCCCCCCCCCCCCC
>JAPYZN010001580.1:0-15597 GCA_030522865.1 Psyttalia lounsburyi | reverse complement strand
GTATTGCAAAAAATTAGGTGTGCAACACGTGCGTATCGCCGTTTTCGCCTCGTGTGATCGCCTAGCACTCGTGGCCGGCTTCGCCGGCCACTCGTGCAAGCGCTGGACAACTCGTGCGAAAAAGTGCAACTTTACGCACTAGTTGCACAATATACTATTTTTTCATGTTTTCTCGCGTGTGTAATTCCACAAGAAAAAAAAGCGAAAAAACTGATATCTGGGGAATCTAGGGGAAAAAAATCTCGAGAAGACGCCCCTTAAATATTTGGAGGAACTCGATTGAAATTATCGATAAAAGTCGATGTGAGAGTCGACCCAGTCCACGTTAGATGCGTCATCTACTCATGCGATTGTGTAAACGGGTGTAAACTGACTATGAAATAATTAACTGGGGGTAAAATAAACCGGTTTTATTTAATTAAATAGATCTGCTAGAATTTTTAATTTTTGTCTCTGAATTCCCGGCTCATTGCAACCGTTTACGGGGCTACTAATTATGGCCGAAAACGGGCATGAAAAATTATCGCCTTGCGGTGAAAGGAAACCTCATAATGTCCAATATGTCGGTAATTAGGTCTCACGAGGGAATCATGATGATTACAGTATAACAATGTACGACAAACCGCGACAAAATTCTCCAATATGGCGGCCGAATTTCGCTCGCGAAACAAACACAATTGATAATTCTTACAAAAACAACACGTACTGGACATCCAATTACCTACATTTTGAATTTTATGACCTTTCACCGGACCCCAAGATCATAATTTTTCATTTTTCCTTTCGCCCGTAATTAGTAACCCCGTACACGGCTATAATGAGCAGAGATTCTGGGGAATTTTCGGGAGTCTAGAGCCCAAAATAAACAAAATCGAGCAGGCCAAGGGGGTTGATGATTCAAGAAGCCGATATAATTTTGAAAATAACTTCTCAAGCTTTAAAATCATCCCTAGCCTATGGAAAAAAACAAAACAAAATCCATTTTACTCCCCCTAAAATAAAAAAACCAACGAAATCAAATGGACAAATTTTAATGTTTCGTGAGGTATTATCTGAATGACGATGAAAAATGCTAGACACTTAATATTGATTATCATTCGACTTCCATCTGGAAGTGGCAAAACATTAAAATTTTCACTCGAGGCCAGTGAAATGGGATCACTGATTCAGCCTGTGGCAATTGTACTTTTCACTTATCACCTCGAAATGATTAATCTGACTCGTTGAAAGTTGAATCTATCGAGGCCCTGATCACTGGCCTCGAGGGGCTGGCGGTTGGAGATACCTGGTATCGTGGCAGGAAGAGGGTGTGGTGGCATAGACGTCGGCGTCACGGTCACGCGGCGATTGTTGCTGAAGTGGAATAGGACGATCGTCGTAACTCCTGGCTGTACACCGCTCGCCCTCAGTCATCACTCTGGTCGTTCCAATCTCAGTAAAATGTTCTCTGTCCGCTGACACCTAATCCACACCACACACCCTCAGCCACTGATAATTAACCTTCATTCATTCAGTCTATTTTTTAATCCTCTAGCGGCACTCAATTCTCGCGGATTTTCAGTTGAATTGGGGCTTTTTTTCTTTCTTTTGGATCTAACTTTCGGTTATTTAATATGGCGGATTTATGGTTCTCAAGCGGTAGTTCACTCTAATTAAGGCAGTCACATTAAGCTACAAGTGCCAAACACTCGACAATTAATAATTGAGAGGTGAAGTGGGAGACGGAGCGAATCTCAGACATTTGATGATTTTTCTTAACCTACTCCATTTTTTTTGCCACTAGATTACCCCAGAATTCCCCAGAATCTCTGCTCGTATAGCCGTTTACGGGGTTAGTAATTACGGCTGAAGACAGGCATGAAAAAGGATGATCTAGGGGTCAGACGAAAGGTCATAATATCTACAACGTTGATAATTAGGTCCCTAATGTATGCTGTTTGCAAGAATTATCATTTGTGTTCGTATCGTGATTGAGAGCCGGCCGCCATATTGGATAATTTTGTCGCGATTTCTCGTATCTTATTATATTCTAATCAACACTACTCCGTCGTGAAACCTATTATATTATAATTATCGACATATTGGATATTATGACCTTTCGTCTCAGACCAAAATCATAATTTTTTATGGCTGTCTTCGGCCGTAATTAGTGACCCCGCAAACGGCGACAATGAGCAGGCATTCTGGGGAATTTTGGGTAATCTAGGTACAAAAATAATAACTTGAAATTAAATGTGTAATGAGAATAATTTTATTGCGATTGCGGAAAGTGATTTTTCGGAGTATAATGGGTAATTGATTATTAACGATCTGTTAAAAAAAAGTCCAATAATTTAAGTATTTTTTAAATTTGGAAAACATTGTTTTCAACAGTTGAAAATTTATATGATAATTTAGTGCAAAATATTTGGCATTTCCAGTATCGTAAATTCAGGCTCTCTACAAATTTTCAAACAATTGTTATTGAATCCCCGAAATGCATGGAATATTCACCCCGAATCGTTTTATATTCCATGTTATAGCGTCTGAATCACGCTACTTCACGATTAATATTCAATATCTCTCGTAAAGTAGCCCAATGAAATCATGGGGCCATGAACATTCAGAATTTGGATATGTTACTAATTTCCCCGAAAATCCGAAAACCCTAATTTCCCCCAGAAACAGCAATTTTCATGACGACTAGAGATGCGAGGTGACGTCAGGAATTAAAACTGTCAGGTTACAGAAATATGACCGTTGTCCGACTGTCACTGAATTACTTTATGTACCTGAATTGTTGGAATCTGGGGAATCTAGGGGGAAAATTAAAAGAATCTTAGGAAGACGGGCCTTAAGGGCCGGCTGTAATAATTTGTCACCTCGGGATTGCCGACCCTGATTACGTGAAATAATGATCAAATCGTCAGCAGACCTACTTTCCGACCTGCAGAAATCACGCACGGAGGTTGACAATTAAGTTTGCTTACGATTTAAAAATTATTTTTCTTGTGATTAGTCACGGCGATTTCGAAGTTAGGAACTATCGCATCCGCTCCTTAAGGCTAGTCTTCTCGAGTTTTTTTCCCCCAGATTTCAGTTTTTTGTCACTTGGGGAGTTTTTTATTTCGTGGGGACTTACACACGTGAAAAAAAAGAAAAATTAGCATTTTGGAATGAAACAAACCGCCATAATCTCTTATTAGGCGATAATTAGGCCTCAAGCGTTTACTGTATGTGTAGGAATGATAATTAGAGTGTTCTTTCATAAGTGAATTCGACCGCCATATTGTCTACATCGAGCAAAATCTAGGGAGTTGCAGCTGTGATTATCCTTCGATAATTATATTGTTATCGGCATTTGCCACTTATTACACCTAATTATCGTCTAATAAGGCAAAAACTAAAAGGTAAAGTAAAAAAACGCGAAATAAAAACTGAAATCTGAGGAATTCTGGGGAATCTAGGGAAAAAAAATATAAAAAAATCTCCGAAGACTAGTCTTAATTAGACATCTGTAGTGGCGCCACTAGTTAGACGCGATGTGACCATCTCAAAGTAAATCGGAAATATTGTTGTCACGCGACAGTCAATGATCAGTCCTGGGTCGATAATGTGACGGTTCACTGACGGTCATATGACCATCATGTGACGTCTCATGAATTTTTCTCGCAACCCTAACCACGACCTCTCGACGCAATTGACTCTCTCCGCCTCTTCACTTCACACTTGTGCCATGAAAGGAGGACAGGGGAGGATTTTTCATCGTTTACGTGAAACCATAAAATAAATTTGTAAATCATAACGCACATTTTTTTTCACAAAAAACAGTAATTTGTATTCCATCAATACAATTCATTTCGGTTACATAAAAATTATACAACAAAATTAGAGAGACTTGTTAATGGAAATTGATGCAATGCAGTATAAATAATTTAATCCAGCAGGTGTGAGACAATTATCCATACAGTCGAAAAATAATAATAATTAAAAAAGCTAGTCTATGTACAATGTACAGCACAACTTGAGGTCTCCACTAGTTTCGGTAACTAGAAAAAATTGGAACGTACGAAAAAAATTTTTATTGAAAAAATCTTGAGAATTCTACTGAATTTCTAACAACTCTCCTAACAGAAATTCCTCTACGAGATTTTTTTTGCTTTGTCTTATTAAAAAAAAAAGCAATTGAACGAAAAAAGTGAGACATAAATTGCATAGAAAAATTGAATTACACTTCTATTTCTATTTCATTGGATCGATTCCTACTGGAGAAGCGAAGATAAGCTGGAACCTTTTAATATAAAATCTAGTCAGCTGATGGAAATGAAAATTCCATAACAATTAATTCTCCAGAATTTTCATGAAAATTTTTTTTTCTACGTGCTGTTCCTATCTACTTAATTAAACTACTTGCGCGCCATGCTGTGTCAAATAATTACACATGCGCGTGGATATGTATATTATACACTCCATCAATCATAAACAAATGATCTCACGCCAAATTCTGCATTTTCATTTCATTTTCATGTTTTTTTTTTCATCATTTTTGGGAGATATTGAGAATTGTTTGGGGTTCATTTGTGGCATATTTAGGTCAACAGCCTTAAATATTAAATATTAAATATAATATTTAATCAAATAATAAACACTTATCCCCGAGGAAAATTGTTTTTCCATAAAATAAAAATAAAATGTCTTAAGAAATAAAATCAATTTGTTAATTTTTGATAAAATTGTCATGAAATAATATATCACTTGGTAATTTACTCCTGCAGACCTAAATATGGACTTAATTGATTTCATGATTGTTTAACACAAGAACATTTCAACAATCTATTCCCCAGAAGTCACCAAAATCGCTGCTCATTACAGTCGTGTACGGGGCTATCAATTACGACCGGAATTAGCCATGAAAAATTATGATTTTGGGGTCAAACGGAAGGTCATAAAATCTAAAATGTCGACAATTAGGTCTCCAGTGTCTTCGTAGGAATTATCCTTTGTACTCATTTGACGAGTGAAATTCGTCCGCCATCTTGGAGAATATTGTCGTGGTCTGGGGGAAAATAGGCGTCCATTATCTGTGGATTATTATATTCTACTCACCATTATTCCCCCTGAGACCTAATTGCCGACATATTGGATATTATGACCTTTCGTCTGACCCCAATATCATAATTTTTCAAGCCTGTTTCCGGCCGTAATCAGTAACCCCCTAAAATGCTCTAATCGCCAGCCATTTTGAGGACTTCTGGGGGAATTGAGGCTCAAAAAGAAAACAAGCCGAGCCTTAATGTAGGAATCAAATACCGAGAACAACTATTTTCTTCACATACTCATAAATCTCTCCTGAAGATGATAATGCAGATGTATCTACCGAGAATTTGGCGTTAGATCGTGCAGCTGATAATTACAACAATCCACTATTGTCAACAGTGCCACATCCTCCATATCCTTCCATTCACTCCGAAATAACGGACAATAAATGTTGTCTATCTCACGTATCACAACAGTGCCACCATTAAAATATCATAGTCCATTCGGGTAATGGGGTCTGGTTGGGCTGGGGGGCGGGGGGGAGGCGGGTTACAATCGGATTTCATTCCCCCAGTGGCTTACATGCAATCCCATCGTTCCGGTATTCCTCAAGTTTTTTTGTCAGACTTGGGGCTCATGGGCGAAAAATTATGACTGGGCGCCAACTCAGTCGAAAATTATTTTGCGGACGAAATATTCTCAAATAATCACGTCATGTCACGTGACGATATTTTCAATTAAAAAAATCACAATTCTCCCAATTTTGGGCATAATAAATCACATTTAGTGATTTTTAATGCGTAAATGACATAATTAAACTTATAATTAACGATTTCAAAATAGGAAATATTTTTTATTTTGTCAAATCTCGTGTTTAAAATTTTTTTTTTTTAATTTTGAGAACGACATTTGAAAATCTACTTCAAAATTGAAAAAGTCCTTTCATCTATTGATTTTCTCCAGTCGAAATGCTTCATTCAAGGGGTAATAAAGCCGCTTCTCCATCGGCCGAGGGGCGGGGGAGGGGGGAGGGGGGGGGGGGAATATTGCGAGCACAGCGGGAAGTGTCATTATTAAAAATAGCCCCATTGGGATTGACTGCACCGCGCCCATAACTCAAAGCAATTGTTCAGTGAAGTCACTCGACTTTTTGTCCCACAGTCGACATAAGATGTTCAACTTCCGGCTATTGCAAACTTCGATGGCAGACCAAGAGTACGTGAAACGTTGGGAGTCGGGGGTGGGGGGTTTCCATAAAATCTGTGGCAACTATTGGATACCGGCGTGACACGAGTGAAAGTCCAGGACAGGCAGAATGTGGATTGTAAATTCTTTGAATTCCCAAAGTCACAGCCAACTCAACACTCAGCCAACAGTGGACTGTTGATATTTATCACAAACTGTACAAAAACAATTCAACTCTGTCCTATTCAATTACACTTGTTCTTCTCAATTGTTCAAATTGGCAATTGCAGGAAATATCGGAGAAAATATCACAGAGATTATGGTTTATTAGAATCACGAGGATTAATGATCGTTAGAAGATTTTATAAGAAATTGTAGTTTTATTGATTTTCAAAAAAATAATTTGAATTTGGCGCCTTTTTAGCGTTCACGTCGACTGCTTTCACGTCGCGAACGCTGGGCCGTCCCAGTGTTGAATTTAATTTTCAATACCTTTGTATAAAGAAAATTAAATTTCCGGGCTGGTCGATTTTTTTAAGCTTTTGTCTCTAGATTCATCAAAATTTTCCAGAATCCCTGCTCACTGCAGCCGTTTACGAGATTACTAAATACGGGCGACAGCAGAAATGAAAAATTATGATCTTGGGGGCAGACGAAAGGTCATAAAATCCGGCATGTTGGCAATTAGGTCTCTAGTGTGTATTGTTTTCGTAGGAATTATCATGTGTGTTTGTTACACGACTGAAATCCGGCCGCCATCTTGGATAAGTTTATCATGATTTGTCGTCCATTATTATGTTGTAATCATCATGATTCTCTCTGAGACCTAATTACCGACATATTGGATATTATGACTTTTCGCTTGACCTCAATATCATAATTTTTCATGCCGGCTTTCGGTCGTAATTAGGAGCCCCGTAAACGGTTGCAATAAGCCGGGATCCTAGAGATCTGGGGAATCTAGGGATAACAAGAACTCGACTAAGCGGGGCATCAATAACTCCCAAAAAATTTAAGGCCCGTCTTCCCCACCAGAACCCCATAATATCATCAATATTCATTCAGCCAATTCAATAAAAAAGATTCTAAATACTAACCAGACAAATTCACAAGATTTATAACTCGTGATTGCTTTTTTCTCTCGTGTGATATTTTATCAACGATAATTCATCGCCACTCACAACTACCGTTTCATATTGACTTAACAATTAACGACCTGGCCAACTAATTACTGAGCAACTAATTAATCAGACTCGTGCACTTGCACATCAACGACAATATTACTAGCAGTCTCAGTTGTTAAACTTCCGTTAATTGAACAATTGACAGTGTCAATATTTTGACAACTCAGTGGAGATATTCCACCGATATCAGCATCAATGATGATGTCTTGACTATCGACAGTCTCCTCGAGTGGCTCGTAAGTGCCTGGTTTCACCGAGGAACTTCTACTTATCGGTATTTGTCTACTCCTCACAACTCCCTCATCGGTCATAAATTGTCGATCGCTTACCTTATTGAGGGCTTTTAGCATTGTGTCGGGCATGTGATCCTGTATCATAACAGGACTGATGAGGACTTCATCGAAGTCACCTGGACCTGCCCAAAGAGCTTGATAAACTGGCTCCCCTTTTCGCAGTAAATTTCTGGAAAAATAACAAAATGTGTAAAATAAGATAAATAAATACTTCATAAAATCGACAAATAGAGACTCGAGTAGTTCCCCTCGATAATATCTCCCTTGTTTACAACATTTACTCATTGACAAATTGTCTATACTTTGTCATCTGATTGCCTTAATGTCAAGTCATTATCAACTCACCTCCACCTGGACTCGTACTTCGGTCTGTAACAGAGAACAAAAATTTATCGAGAATTATTTATCGCTTGCATTGAATTGTTCTGCACAAATTATTCCTCTGGACTTCAATTATCAAGAGAATTCTCCCCAGAAATACAAAATATTCGGTCGATATTATCAGATTTATCTCCGAAATTTCTTCTTGATCGATATTAGTCACCCAGAGGACATTTCAAATACTCACTCTCCCTTATTCTGGTGATGCCTGACAACGTGTATGATCCTCCCAGGTGGATAGAGTGGCGTATGAAGTGTGAGGGCAATGCTAGAATCACTCGGGACAATTGTCTGGGCCCTCGCTTGATCCTTGTCCCTCTGGTATTCCGCAATGCAACCGCCTGCCTCGAGATTTGCTGCTGAAGTTGGTGTTGATCCACACCCACAGCACATAACCGAGCAAGCTATTGTCTTCCACTTGGGATCGACACTGCGTTTTATGGCGTTTATCAAGTCAGCACGTAGACTCTCCATTTGTCGGAGTCCTATCCTGGGCACTACGTCTTTACCAACCACCACAGATGTTATGAATTCCTGGGTATAAAGTTGAGCTGGCATACTGAGAAGACCCCCAGGGGGTGCGTAGGAAAAACAGACCAGGTCTGGGTATTCCTGCCTGAGGAGAATTGCGAGAATTGATGCAGTCCCAGCGCCGAGAGAGTGGCCCACTAACGTCAAGCCGAATTCATCTGTTCCTCTTGCGGGATCCTGGATTTCAAAGAACTAGAGTTGCAAGAGGACACTTTTTTACCGAGATCTTTTGATTATATTCGTTGGATCAAGTGTTGTTTTCACGTAAATTGAAATCATTAAAAAAAATAAATTTGTTTTCTGGGTTACTAATTACAGACGAAAACCGGCATGAAAAACGATGTTCTTGAACTCAGACGAGAGATTATGATATCTAATATGTCGGCAATTAGATATCAGAAGGAAATAAGGACGATTAGAATATAAGAATGTACATATAACGAACGCCTATGTTTCTCCAGACCACGACAATATGGCGGAGGAACTTTCCAATATGGCGGAAGAATTTCACTCGTCAAACAAATACGAACGATAATTCCTAGGAAGACAACATACACTGGCGACCTAATTGCCGACATTTTAGATTTTATGACCTTCCGTTTGACCCGAAGATCATAATTTTTCATGGCTAATTCCGGTCGTAGTTGATAGCCCCGTAAACGACTGTAATGAGCAGGGATTCTAGGGAATTTAGGGACAAAAATAAAAATATAGCAAGCCAAGCCTTAATTGCTAGTCCTTTCATTTTTTTTTTACTTCCCTTCTAAGCTGAAGGCAGCATAAGTTTTTACATGGCTAAGTACCCCCACTCCACGAAATTGCCATTGGTAACCGTGTCGCCACTACTAAAAACGAAAGGAAAACTTATGCTGACTTTCGTATAGAGACTTGTCACTACCCAGAAATGATTTTTTTTTCTTTTTTTTTTGTTTCGCAATCCAACAACTCATTTGACACTGGACAACTTAACCTCACATTTCGTCTCGTAAGACTCCAGTGGTTGGCAATTCACCTCATCTCTCATCAATTATTCATACCTTCCGATCATTTGGAAAAAAAAACCCTCATAATTATTAAAAAGATTTCCACCCGGAGTACTTAGCAGAAAAATCTCACCTTGGCAAAAGCTGTCGTAATGATCTGCTCGTCATAAATTTTTTTCCTAATGTATTCAGCTGCTTGAACCATCCCCTTATGCCCCAACCAGTCATCTCTGGGTGGTGTCAATGGCAGTACTTCAGCCTCGGCATTCAAGTCAGTGAGGACATCCTTCATACTGAGTGTACCACGAATACTGATGACAACTTTTTTCTTCGTGTAATCGAGTGCCACAAAAAAGGGTGTTTCACCAACGTCAACGTGAAATGTTGCATAAATAATGTCAATTTCCCCAATTTCTACCATACGACGCAGTGCAGCGTAGTTGCACTGACAACAATTGTCCTCGACTATTATAGCGTCGTCCTCGTGTTTTATGCAGGGCAAACAACCACATCGCAGTCTGCAAAAATTGCAAGAGCCAATAGTGCATTTATTTCTACTTTCATCGCTAGACTCCCCAGAATTCCCCAGAATCCTGGCTCACTGCAGCCGTTAACGGGGCTACTAATTACGGCCGAAAACAACAGTGAAAAATTATGATCTTGAGGTCATACGAAAGGTCATAAAATCTAGTATGTCGGTAATTAGGTCTCCAGTCTTTCTTGTTGTTGTAGGAATCGTCATTTGTGTTTGCTTCTCGAGTGAATTCGGCCGCCATATTGGAGAATTTTGTCGGGGTTTGTCGGTTATTATTATACTCTAATCATCATTACTCCCCTCTGAGACCAAATTGCCGACATATTGGATATTATGACCTTTCGTATGACTCCAATATCATAATTTTCTATGCCCGTTTTCGGCCGTCATTAGTAACCCCGTAAACGACTATAGGGAGCAGAGATTCTGGGAAATTCTAGAGAATCTAGGATAAAAAAAATCGAGTATGCCGGGCCCTAATAGGTTCGTTAACAATTGTTAACCATTAATTATTCTTCTTCTATTCATTGTTAATAGTTTGATACTAATTATTAATCAATTTCGGTTATAATAAAGCAAAGTCTCGGAAAATTGAGTTATTACAGATGAAAGTTTGAGATAGAGATTGTAAGAGAAATCCTAAATATAATTCACCTGGTGCACAATTGGCAGAGGCCCGTTGTGTGATTGATAAAAAATAATGGCCAGCCGTAGGCAGCCAGGGCGAAGTGCATGTAGTGAATGGTGTCTTGAAAATGTGCCAAATCGCCGTCCTCAGTCAGAGAGAGAAATTTGGTCCTCGGTGTTATGGGTACGCCGGATAAAAATTCATAGGTATCGTTTTTTCGCTGTTTAACAATGAGTTCACGTTCGATCTTTTGAAATTTACGGAGGAGCACTAACCCAGCTACAACGTCTGAGGGAACGACGTCCAGGTCGCGAAAGAAATCGCTCAGGAGTCTTGCTATATCGGCGAAAGAATTCTGGGAAAAAAGGAGAATTTTTACTGATCGCAGATAAATATTTTGGAAAATATGGAATTTATAAATTTGCTTAGCAATTTTATTGAACTTGTTTTTAGAGATTAACGGCCGTCTTCCCGAGATTTTTCTTTATTTCTTTCCCTAGAATCCAGAGAATTTCCCAGATTTTACAGTTTTGTGTCGTTTTCCTTTTTTTGGGGAATTACACACGTGACAAAATATGAAAAATTATAATTCTTCAGTGAAACAAACCGCCAGAAATCTCTTACTAGGCGATAATTAGCTCTCAAGTGTATGCTGTGTGGGTAGGAATAATAATTAGCGTTTTTTTTTCATCAGTGGATTCGATCCGCCATATTGTCTACATCGAGTAAAATGCCTAGGGCGTTGAGGCTGTGATGATACTTGAATAATTATATTGTGATCGGCATTTGACATTTGATACACCTAATTATCGTTTAATGAGAGATTATGCCGGTTTGGTTCATTATAAAATGGTAATTTTTCATTTTTTTCGCGTGTGTAATTCCCCAAGAAAAAAACGCGAAAAAACGGTAAAATCTGGGAAATCTAGGGAGATAATATAAAAAAAAAAATCTCAAAAAGACAGGTCTTAATTTATAAATTTACTAGACATCTCCAGTGGATTTTGTTGATAAATACAATTTGCAAATTTCATAAACAATTCTATTGGCCTTTTTTAGATACAATTCTCTCTACTAATTTTCTCAGTAAATATCACCCTGACAATTTGAAAATACTCTAAAAGAAGTACTGATAATTATTCAAAATCTCACTCTATTTCTGTCTGAATTTCCCATGCAGCAGAACAGCATTCGACACCGATTATCCCAGCTGTCCTGGTACGCCCTAATAACTTTCCTAAATGGTAACAATTTGTTCAAGTAAAATCAGGCGAGGATATAAATTGTGGAAAATTAAATTTTGTAATACCGCTGCCTCCAATTTCTATTTCTACTGCCACTCCGCTTGTAGTGCATTCTCCCACCGCCCCGGGACTCGGCCTCTCTCATACTCCTCTGGTATTTCTTCATCTTCACCCAGGACCTTCCGGCGGCGTCGTAAGTGCACCAGACTGTCACCATCACAGACGCCAATATACACCAATTGCAAATAACTAATCCTGAAAAGCCGGTGCGTTTATTGGGGCTCAGCTGGAGATTTTGGTGAATCTCCCAGTGAACTTACCTAGAATGACTTCTTTGGCTTGCGCTGCTGGACAATTTGTGTAATAATATACTAGCCATGTGACACCGGCACAGAGCCATCCGGTTTCTAATAATAATAAAACTGAAAGAAAAGATTTTTGTTGTTGAGGATAACGGAAAATGCCAGAATTAAAATAGAAATATTTTTCCAGCATATTTTCAATGAAATGGGGACATTTCGTGCCTCAGGGGTCCATCCACCATTACCCGAGCGAATTTTTGGACCATTTTCAAGCCAACCAACCTAATAGGTGAAATATGTAATAAGAAAAATCGAAATTTTTATCTTTTATTGCAATGAACATTTTTGAATTTAATTTTTGGCAGACGAAGAAGATAAAATTCTGTAGCTAATAGTTTTTTGATGATTGTTTATAAATCTCAATAATTGAAGAATATTTCAAGCGGCTACTAAATATTTTCTACATTTTTCAACTTTGAATTTTTTTAATTCGCTTAAAAATTGAGGTTTTAATGTTTTATTGTAATTGAATTGTTCCAACTTTTTTTTGACTGCCGAACAAATGAAATTCTGTATCTAATAGTTTTCGAAAAATTCTTCGTACATCTGAATGGTTAAAAAAACAAATTTAAGCTGCTCGATTTTTTTTTACTTTTCCAAACATTAATTTTTTTAGTTTTTATTTGTTCGAGAAAAAAATTAAATTTTATTCAGCCATCGATCTACTTTAATTTCCACAAAAATGTACTTCAAAATACGTGCGGAAAGATGAGAAACATAAAGAGAACCGTCATAAATTTTTCCATTTCCCACTGAACTAAAAACTCCATCAAAGACAATTTCACAAATATAACGTCATAATCCAACCACATGATTGTCACCATAAAGTAGAAATACAACATCGTTATGAGTTGTAAAAAAAAAAAATCTATTAAAAAAGCCCGACGAAAGCCTTCCCTCCGGGTGAAATTTACAGTATTACCAAGTGGAAAGGTCCCGGTGGGACAATATAATAAAACCACCTGAAGTAGGTCATGTGGCATAAAATGTGAAATAATGTCTCGACCCACGCGCAATCGAATATCGATACAAACAAAAATATTTTCGATTGACAGTCACAATTGAATATTCCTCCCCGCCGCGACGGCCCAGACGAATAATTAATTGTCTTATTGATCGGTGGGACTACTTACAGACTTTGATGTACAAAAGATGCTGCATTGGGGCTCTTGGAACGGTGTCGAGGATACTTCCACGTGTTGCCAGAATGCAAATGGCCAGTTCCATCCCCATCGAAGTGATGAATATCCCGAGGTAACCGAGAACATATTCCCAGAGCAGGAGGACACAGGCTACAGTGCGGTCCCATTCCACTATTCCCAGGAGAACTCCCAGAATCACAACCCTTGAAAAAAAAAAACAATTGTGGATTGAAAACTAGAGATTATTTGAGGGAAGTGCATTTTTATTTTTTTTTTTTGGGTAATTTAACCTCTGGAGATTTAGACGATTTGAAGTTAGACGTGAGGGAATTCGGGCAATAAAAATTGGTCCTGATACTCGCTAAATTAAATCAATCAGCAATTAATTATTTTTCCAAGGCTGGAGGAGAACAAAATTGTCGAGTGAAAACTAGAAAATATTTTAGGGAAATGGATTTTTCATTTTTTTCATTTTTTTGTAATTTATTCCCCTGGGATTTCGGCGTTCAGAGAAATTGCTCATTAGGCGTGAGTGAATTGGGACAATAAAAAATGGTTAATTTGATTTTGATAAATTAAATTGACTAGTAATTAATTATTGTTATGCAATGATTTATCTATTTTCCGGGCTCAGGTATTTTTTTAATTTTAGTTTTTTTGTTCACTAGATGAAAATTCTTGTGCAGTAATTCTGCAAACTTTTGTTCTGAGATTTTTCGAAGCGGAATAATGAAAAACTAGAGCGGAAGAGACTTTAAAAGTTCGTACACAAGAATTTCTTGAGAAAAATTCTCAACAGAATTTGCGAGGACCTTGAAATGTGTGAAAAATGGATAATAGAATTTTTTATACTCCCTAAGGAAGAGTAAGACACATCCAAAGAACTTTTTAGCCGAAGTGAGGAAACTTTATTTGAATAAAATGATTGAATTCGGTGCTATGTTTTGCAGTGCTATACTTCAAGGGAGTACTTCGCATGAAAAAATAATATCGATTATTAAAGTCAGACCGGCTCGATTTTTCGCTGCCCCTAAATTCCCCGGACTTCCTCAGACTCCCTGGTCACTCCAGCCGTTTACGGGGTTACTAATTACGGGCGAAGACAGGCATGAAAAATTCTGATCTAGAGGTCAGACGAAAGGTCATAATATCCAATACGTCGGCAAGTAGGTCTCAAGGTAACGATGATTATAATATTATAATGTACGAAAAAACACGACAAAATTATCCAACATGGCGGCCCACTTTTACTCGCGACACAAAGACGAATGATAATTCCTACGACAACAACCCACACTGGAGACCTAATTGCCGACATTTTAGATATTATGACCTTTCGTCTGACCCCGAGATCATTATTTTTCATGCTTGCTTTCGGCCGTAATTAGAAACCCCGTAAACGGTCATCCTGACCAGGAATTCTGTGGAATCTTGAGATAAAAAAATCGAGCAGACCAGGTGTTAAAGATAAAATCAATTAACTTCACTCAAATTTGCATTCAAATCATATAACATGAGATAACAATGAGTAGAAATGCAATAAAAATCCACCATTGAACAAAAACCGCAATTGAATGGAATTTATTAGAGAGACCACTGGTTATTTCCATTAATCGTTGATAAAATAAAACAAAAAAAATTCTCTCCGACTGTCCAAGAATTTGGTCATGTCCCTAGATTGAAACATATCGATTCTGACCTCGACAATGACTCATCTTGTTTTACCGCTCCACAACTGAATTCGTCACAGGCGACAGTGTAACAATATCCTACCGTAGTAATGGAGATATCAGATAGTGATAGATGCATAGTCTATTCAATAAACGGAAATTCGAGACGGAAAGTGTTTCACCGTTCGGATGATTGGTAAAATAAAATAAAGTGGGAGAGAGTGGGGAGTTGTTGCAGACTCCACCACGACGAGGATTATTAAGGGGTCCCATGGGGTTCTAGAATTTGGTAATGTGATCATAACTGGACTCCACACCAAATTGAGATAATTTCAGCTTCCAGGCATTGATTTGGCCATCTTAAATTAAAATATCCACACAAATTAGGTCGGACTCGAAAATTAAGTGAACAGTTAGGTGGGTGGGAGATGAACACCTTTGAG
>JAPYZN010001579.1:0-25968 GCA_030522865.1 Psyttalia lounsburyi | reverse complement strand
GGGGGCGGAGGGGGGGGGGGGGGGGGGGGGGGGGGGGAGGGGGGGGGGGAAAAAAAAAGTGATACGAGGAAAATGGGTGCCTATGGCATTTTGTTAGACTTTTCTCACTGATTACGAATGGCTGACGTGGTACCACTGGCCAGTGATGTTTATCAATTTTTCTCCCCCTTCTATTTCCCCTCACCCTGCCCGTGATTTCGTGACTTGATACCGACTTTTTCTAGGATCGTACAGTTAAATGTATCCCTGTGTCTGCTTCATGCTGTTCAGTGGTGAATTTTTGATTATGGTATTATTTTAATCGCGAGGTGCTGAATGTATTGTTCGGGCGAGTGAGAAAATAACAGGTGAGAGGTTTATTTTTTCACATCGAGCCAGAGAGAGTCGTTTAGATTAAATGATTGGAATTTAGAACTTTATTAAATAGGTTTCAACCGGTGAATGACGAACGAGTGGAAGGGGTTGGGAAAATTCTCGGTAATGTATTATTCAAAAAATGTAAATAGATTTATACCATAGGTGCCCATAATCCGCAATTCAATCCAGCAAAGCGAGGTTAGAATCGCGCGATTATGGGCACAATGACATAAAATTAATGAAAAATGTGAAGTAAATGTTTTCGGTGAATTATGAATATCGAGATAGCGAAAATAATATCTCTACAGACGTAATAAGCAATCTACCATGTCTGGAGCCCAAACGATCTAGAATAACAAATCAGTTTAAAAATCAGTTAAAAAATCAGAATAATTCGCCCTAAAAGCTCACAAATTGGAGTCCCTCATTTCCAATGAATGCAAAAAGTCGAGGATTTTAAGGTCACTTGAAGCCGTAATGAGAATTGATTAACCCGTGCGACGTTTGACGTCGCATGAAGTGCATCAGTGCAGTTGAGCTGCAGTGAGAGGTGGCGAGGGTAAATCGTTACCCCGGGCAAGATAAACTATCCACTCGAAAATTTTAACGTATTCACCCCTTTTGCAGACGGCCCCTCGCACACCCCAGTCGTATGGACACGGGTGAATGGCCATTTTTGGGGCACCCAGTCTCAAAGATAAAGGACCCTTCCGGGGATGACACGTTTATTGGATGCGTATGTATCTGTCTGAGAGGACAACATACGGACGGATTTGGGCTTTACCAGGGGCATCGACGCGAAGCTTTACACGAGTTGGCTTTACACACGAGTGATAGGGGGTGGGGGAGAGATCAATTTGGAACATGGGATTACACGATTGGATATGGATTTGTCACGGCTGTAGGATCGATCAATGCTCGCTAGACGAATACTCAGTCAATGGGTTTGGGATATTAAATAATTGTCATCTTGACGGGAATTTTATTAATTTTACAAATGGGATTAATTCTTGGGGGAATTAATTTTGACGAGCTTTGGGGAGGATTTTGCGATAAAACTGAAATCTTGAAATCAGTCATTGACAGCTTTCATGGGAATTCGATTATTTTGAGAATGGAATTATTTTTCAAATATTCACTTCTAAAATATTTCCATTTGAAATTAATATAATTGTGAATTTATATGAAATTGTTTTAATCATATGAAGTGAATACAACGCATGAGGAATTGTTATATGTTGAAAATTTGGATTTGCAGTGTTTTCATGTGAATCAAGAGAAAAGTGTGTATGTGTTTAACAATAACTGAAAGATCCCCTGGTGCAACACCGAATTATTTGTACTTTGATAACAAATTCTATCCGTCAGATCAACTTTACAAATTAATTCCGAGGATTATAATCATGGAATTTTGCTTCACCGTTGCGAGTGAAACCAAAATAGATGAAATTTACTTTCCGATAGCTGAACAAAGAGGTCACATTAATTTAACAATGTTTTCAAACTGAAAATGGTTAATTATGATCATTAGAAGTGAATACAAAATTAGAAATGTATATTAGTAATGATTTGAAATTTTGACGAAGGTAATGCAATTATTAATAGACGTTGAGCAGATATTCGGGTCATTTGGTCCGAAGATGAAATTGCGGCAGTCATTTATAAGGCCTTCGTTACATTGAATTTCCACGCAAATCTGAGATTTTATATTCACTGTCTAGGCTTCAAAAAAATTTACACAGAATTAACTTTCAGAAAAAAAACCCTGTAGGAATCTAATTTCCCCGAATCTCCAGGTTTTCCGTCTCCAAAATACCAAATATATCCAAACTAATATCGTCAACAAATATTCACCTCGAATTAATCACAGAACAAGGGAAAAGAAAGAAACATTACGGGCATAAAACAAACGTAAAACTCCGTATACTCGTTATCCCCTCTCTTCGGAGTAATAAATAAATTCTGATTGTCATGACATTGGATTTTTTTTTCGAGAGAGAAGAGAAGAGCGGCAGGCGGAGGGGGAGAGACTGGGCAATTGGGAAGATCAAGCGAGCGTGGGATAACGTCCTCCGTAAATATTAAAAGCCAAGAGAGCCGCGGGTATACGCAAAATATATAGCCCAGTGGGTGGTTCGGTGGTTTCGGTGTGTAATCATACAAGGAGGGATGACACTAGCGGTTTTTGAAAAGAGAGAAATGAGACGGGAAAAAGCTTGGTGACCGTTTCCCGGGCGAATTTATTTTTTTTCTCTCTCTCTTTCTCTCTCTCCGGGACACGCGGAAACGTCAGGGGGCCGATTATTTCTCGTCTGCGCGTGTACACACAATTTCGCCAATGGATTCTTATGTTATATGGGTGCACGAGCGGGGGATTATATTGATTTTCGTTGTACCGGGGGCCTGTGCACTCTTGTCAATGTCCGGAAAGGCTTTCGGAACGCGTACACACCTATTGACGGTCTAGGGGTGGGTAATACTCGCTAACAAACCGCCGCACGTGCGGGGATTCGTCCTTGAGAATGGAAGAAGTAATAATATGGGTTCGATGTGGGACCACTTGAAAATTCGTGACAATATTGTTTAGAGCACTTTTTTTTTCACGCGTGACGGAAATATTTTGAGGCTAAGGGGTCGACGCGTGCCTTGAATTTACGGCTGATAATTCGTTTTGTGGAGTTTAATGCGTTGGGAAAAGTAATAAAACGCGGGAGGGAGAGCACGCGTAAAAGAGATTATTTGAAAAATCTAGTAGTTACTGTAAGGAATTGTATTGAGATTATAAAATGTTTTTTTCATCAGTTCTGCAGAAAAAAATTTTTGAAATCGCTTTGATTGTCAATCAGAATGGACAGATATGGTCAAAATAATTTGCATTGAAATCCAAATTGATTTTAAAACTTGAAAATATGTTTTTACAGTGAAAATCAAATCAACTAATTTCACTCCGCCATTCTCACATCATTTACTTCTATGTAATTATCATTTTCTCCGGGTTAACAATGCGAGAAATTAAGAATTTGAATGCTTCCACTAATTATTTTTCATGGAGACTCTAATTTGGAGAAACTAGAGTGGAATGAGAGGAAATGAAGAGAAATAAAAAGCAAAAAAAATTAAGGCAACAACGCTGTCGACGGATTCGACTCTCTTTTCAATCAAGGAACATTGTTGCGGTCTCATGCACAAATTGGATGATCCTCCCCTTAATTGCGTCTAGCGTAGAAACTGCCACAGGGAAGAGAAGGGTATTACGAGGAGAACTGGAGTATATTTTGGGTTCTCTAGGATCTATCTTCTTCTTCCTCCTCTCTCTCTCTCTCTCACCACCCTAGAAACGGTTTCTAGGCCACCGGAATTATCTCTCCGGCTAGATTTGCCCCTAATTCTTACAATTTTCCCTCTCCCTCATCCATCGCGAGTATAATTTCACTCAACGAAATTGGTATCTCTCATGCAATATTCCAATTTCATCTTATTTTCTTGATTTATAAATAAAGACCATTGTGAAATTCAAACTCGCACTAGTTAAAACTGACTTTGGAAATTTCAAACACAGCTAATTTTCAATTTCCCCCGAGCTCAACTTCATCACAATCAAAAAGCCGTGAAAATTTCCGCACCAAAACACCATAAGACAATCCTTTTTACTTAATTAGTTCACAAGTTATGATTAATTTATTCCCACTGAGAGAATTGCATGCTTGAATGTTTCAAGAACTAATTGTTTGAGAGGAGGTTTCCTCTCAAATGGGAGTATATTTTTCGGTCCCTCGATTGTTGCACGTCTTATTGAGGGCATCACTTGACTGTCGCCTCTGAATTTCTCAATTCGAATGAAATAGGGAAGGCAAAAATGAAGAGGAATCTTGATGGAAACCAATGAATTTCAAAATTTTTAATGTAAGTTAATAAAATTCCGGGAGTCAATCGTTAGTTTGACCAGTTAGTTAAGACCAATTCCGTGATTTTCCCTCCCGCCTGTAGAAACATCCTCAGAGCAATTGGAATTCCACTTCATTCTCGACCTAAAATTAATTTTCCTCCATTCAAGCTGACCCCATAATTCATTCCTCAACCCAAAGGCCCAGGAACAACAACCGTTACCAGAGTTACAAACACCATAGTACAAAACATTCGTAACTAATGCACTTTTATCTAAAATTCTGTTGTTGTACTGCACGCGGGTTAATGGTAACAAGTACATTGTTCCTATGCGCTCCACGTAATTCCGTGTATTTCTGATTATTAAGCTCATCGAGTGCATTACAGGCTCCGGCGAGGGCGGGGGCTGCAGCCACCACCAACGCAACCTGTAATGCATACCCATCTGCCTCTCTTGGTCTCTCCTCCCCCTGGTATTCCATGCTCCCCTTACTCGTTTGATCCCCTCTTCCCTATCCTCTCCTTCTCCTCGTTCTCTCTCACTCGAAATATCATGGAGCGCTCATGCAAAAGGGTAGCTGCGGCACGATTATAGCGTGACATAATTAGGAACGTATATACTTGCTACAGCTTCAACGCCACGAAACCCTCCCCCCATCCTCCCTCAGGGATGAAGATATTTGTGGAGATGTCCTTATGCACTTGAAACGTCTATTTAGCAACTCCTCGTGGATTCATCATCGTCTCAATTGAAATTTATTCTCCAGTTTTTTTTTCACGTTTAACTCATTATTTTGCCCATTCATTGAATTGGAATTGTTTCAATATTTTTATTCGGTTATCATTTTCAGCCGAAACATAAATTTATTATTTTTAGAAATCTATACTCCGGAGCATCTAACTCTACGTTGAAACTACTGCGGAAATTTAAAAAAAAAACTTGACATTTTCATTTCTTTATATGAGATTTTCAGATATTTTGGTAATGAAATGTTAGTGAAAATTAACTGGAAATGCAAGTCGAAGTGATGTCTAATTTTTCCAATGAGCTTGACAATTCCAGATGTTTTTGTACGCTTGAATGCGTCTATTGATGCCGGAATAATTCATTTTCGAAGCATTTCTCGATTAAATTCAATCATTTTTGTTATCATCTGCGGATTTTTTTTTCGCTCTATTATCTTTCTTTTTAAAGTCATTGTTCCAATTGTTTTATCGTTTGGAAGGAATTTTCATATCGGAGATATGAATAAAGAAGTATTGAATTTTCGAAATTGATTCGCCAATTTAACTCTGACGCATCAAACACTCCCGAAAATGATGATAATTCCGGTGAAAATGGGAAATATACTCGATCACTGTTGACTGACGAGTTGTGAAACAGTGAGAGATTCAGAGGCCACATTTTTCTTTTTCAGTAATCCGAGAGAACGAATTTTTGTTTAATGAATAAAATAGATTTCTGGGGATGGAATGACATGAATGACCGAGTTTCATATTTTCATGTTGAAATTCACTGTCGGGTACAGGCAATGCGGGTGAATTTGAAGTATCGGTTTAAAGCTTGAAGAGGTTTATGTTTGTATGTGTGAATGTCACACTCAACTAGAGGAGACAAGTGTTCCCAGACGTTTAATCCACTCTGGTATCATTTTTTTAGCGTATCGCATTATCGGTGATATTAAACGACTGATAAAGGGAAAATTCATTATCGGAAAATATTAATTCGATGCATCGAGTGGACATAAATACGTGATGAAATGGCTGACGTGCGTGACAAAAAAAAACATTTATCAATTCATCGGAATGTTTTATCTGTAATGTGTTCATAAAATTAAAATGAAAAAAATTGTAAATTTTAAGTAAAAAAAATAAACTTTGCTTGAATCGGATAAATGAATTTTATAGAGATTTATCAATAAAGTTTAATTTTATTGTTATAAAAAGTCCAGAATAATAAGCTTCCCTTGATTGTTGAACCTGAAATAATTTCTATAATGAAAATTTCTCTTTAAGAACAATCCACTCCAAATCTTTCCTGTAACAAATCGAATCGGAAACTCCAGTCCTCTCCATCGCCCCATAAATCACTTCTCCCGTCCCATTTCCTCAATTTTTTCCCCATAAAATTCACTTCCTCACCTCTCAACCGTTTTCTGGCTGAAATAATTGCACCCCGCGAGCCACATCGATAATTCCCGGCTGTCCGACGGCGTACGGCACTCAAAGTTCCCTCCCAACACGTGTCGACTAAAACTGAGTCAAACCCAGGCGAATCGAACTTTATCCGCACGTCAGAAAACTTCTTTTTCCCCCAGACCTCAGTATTCCTTCTTCCATTTCTTTTGTTTCAACGCACCCAAACACAGTCATCCAACGAGAAAAATTCTTTAATTAAACTTTTTGTTTTTTTATCCCATTATTGTATTTTCTATTTTTCATTTTCTTCTGGTGCAATAGGAGAAAATCTCTAGCATACGCTAATGTGGCTAACCCCTGTGTTCTCTCTTCTTAATATTCTCAATGTCGTTTACGAAATGTATTCTCGAAGAACCCGACAACAATTCTTATCCTCTAATTCCCCTGGAATTTCAAGAAATTTACATTCTTTGCTGGATTTCCTTAATGAAAAAAAAAGCGAATAAAAAAATTTGAGGCGAAAAGTTTTTGTAAAAAATATGTCAATAGAATAAATTATACACAACATCATCACGCTGTTGAACATTTGAACAAAATATTTTTATCGACCAAATTTAATAGAATTGTCTGGCGAATTCTCTCGAATTTCCAAAATTATTCTCTGACTGACGTAATTATAACTCTCGCCTTCGTCCCACCTTATAAATAGAAAATACTCTCGCCACGCGACGTCATAAAATCCTCCAATAAAAATCTCTTTCACCTAGTGTTCCCTATTTTACGTTTTCCCATTTGCAAATGCGGTCAACCCTCCTCTTTTTAATAAATTCTCAATGTTGTTTACGAAGTGTACTCTTCAAAGAGCCGTCGGCGCGTCCTTTGAATTTGTTTTTAAAATGCCTGACCCCTTCTTCTCCAACAGTATCAGCCAGAAAGAGACGTTTAAACACAAATGCCAGTGGATTTCGACAATACACAAGTGAAACAAACGCACTCCTGAGCCCCATTGCAACAATACATACAATGTTATATGTACAATTGTATATATAGTTTGAGTGTAGTCCAAGCACCCGGGGAATATACACGATGCGTAACTCCGGCGTGCCGTACACCCGCGTTTGTGTTTGTAAATGCAATTACGGTGAATGTCCAAAGCAGATGCCTGGCGGTCACTCCGATGCCTTCCACCCCTTGACCGCCCTTTGTTCCACCGGTAACCAATAAATGTGCACTAAATCTCCTAATGCCCTGCGAAACTACCCCCCACTGCACTGCCCCGCATTGCTTGAGGTTTTTGTTGGTGTTTTTTTTTTCCAGAGCTCGTGGAGGAAATCATTTCGTTGTGGAAAGTAATGGTAGTAATTGGAATTTATCGTTGCGGGTTATTTGATATTTTTCGGGGGATGCGGGTGCAATTGATTCCAGCGGGGAATTTGAATTTATTGCGTTTTTTGGATTGTTTGATCCTCGGTGGAGAATTTCCGTTTGAATTGAAATGAAAGGAATCTATGAATTTTGAAATCGCTGAGGGACTAGATACAAAACATCCTATATTTTTAATTAAAACGCATTTTACATTTCAAAAACTATTCATGTGATGTGAGAAAAAATGGAAGTACAAATCAGGTTCAAATTTGAAAATAGGATATTTCATAAAACGTGAAAAAAAGTTGTACTTGGTAAGTGGGAGGTTTTTATCATGAGCCTTCGGATCGTGACATGATCCAACGAATCAAAAACCACTTTCTTCACGAGTTACAAACAAAATTTTTCATCTCAATGTGTTGGAAAAGTACTTTTCCGACACAGCATAAAAATACTTTTTTTAAAAATTAAGTTGAACCGAATGAACTTTTTCTGCGATGACTTCCCCACAACCTTTGATCCCGTAAACTTCTTCAACAAAAGGAATCCGCCCAGCTCCAATCAGAAACAATATCCCCAATTCCCAATAATTCTCCCTCCACCAAAAAATACCAGAAAAATGGCATAACAGACATCTCATGAGAAACGAATGAATGAAGTTTACCACGTAGAGCTGCCACATTGGCTGTAACATATGAGACTCCCCAGCCCCACCCCGAAATGATACCCGGTATATTTACTGGAGTATCAATATCCCTCCTCAGCACATAAAACGTACGATATTACGTTCTCCATCAAATATATGCTCATCCCAGGTACCCTCCGGCACAATCCCACTGGTTATTACCACCTGCCTAAAAGCAAACCCTCCCCACTTTCCCACCCCTAACACCCACCGAGTAACCCCTTTTCGCTGGGGAAACCACGGAAAAAATTAGACGAACCGAAAGACAGATAAATGAGAAATTCTTTCGCTTTCGACAGCCCATAAAGAGATAATTTAATTAGATGAAATAACAAATTCATTCGGAATTTTCTGTTCATTTACGGAATGTTCTTTTCGAAAATATGTTTCAGTAAGCGGAATTCTCCCTCGAATAACAATTTTTTTTAATATTTTTCTTTTTACAAATTTGTTAAACTCGGTATTGCAATGTAATCCAACATTTTTTTCTTTGACAACCCGGCTCGTCTAGCTCTCTCTCTTCCCACCCATGCCAACCCCTTCTCACTGCTAAATCCAAAAAAAAATTAACAAACGCAAACCATGGAAAACTGAAGAAAAAAAAATCCTAAAAATAACTTTCGTCTTTTTTCATTGGAGTATGGCATGGACGAAGAGGTTGGGGTAGTGCCCAGTTTGAGAGTGGAAAGAAAACAAAAGCCCACGGGATGCCACCGACGACGCCTGGACCTGAAGTACTCGACGAAGAGTACCCGAGGTAACCCCCAGTGAGAAGGAGGAGAAAAAAAGAAAATATGAAGAGTAAAATAGAAAAAATATACTCGGAAATAAAACAAAAACGAACAAGTCCAGGTACACCAGAACTATTCTCCGTCTTTGTCTTAGCCCCTTCGCAGTTCTACCGAGTTGAGGGGAGAAGGGGGGGGGGGGGGGGGGGGGGGGGGGGGGGGGAGAAATGAAGAATAGAAGAAACAAAACGTCATCGTCGGATACGGCCTAGCGAAAAACTCCCTTCACTGTCTGATGGCATGCGAGTGGAAAAAGTGACGATGGGCCACTCTACTCCATCCCTCCCGCACATTCCCTTTTAACTCTAACCAAACTCAACCCTCTCCTTTTCTCGGTTCCTTTCTCTTTATATCACGCTTTGTTTACCCCTTTTCTTCTCTTTGACTGCGTTTTTTCAGAGTTCAAAATGCGACCTGTATGACTTTATTTAGGACTTTCGCTTTCGCTAGGGCAACCAGAAACACTGAATTTTAATCAATTGCAGTGGTTATTTTCGATTTTTGTATTTATCTTCAGATCATTAGTTGGATATTCACAAATTCATGTGATTATTGAAAAAACATAAAAATCTTTTGTGGTAATTCTGAAAATTTTTTTATAATCTTTCATCGTCCGTTGGCCCGGAAAATTAAAATTCCATTAAATACTCTAAAAGTACAACTAATTTTGAGAAGTAATTTTTTAACAGCGAGTATTTCATTGAATTTTATTTATGAATATTCATTTGATCGTTTATTTAACTAGGTATTGGCGAAATAAAAATTTTATACCGTATCGGTCCTGTGATATTAATTAAAAACTGGCTAAAAATAAAAAACGACTCAATACATTTTTTCATTCCACCACTGAAATAATTCCAAATTGAAATTAAAATCCTGAAAAAAAAATTCCCACCACTTGATGATGAAAAATCAATGTAATCCGATATATCAAACCCCAATTGATTCCATCAAACATACATTAGAATAATTGAACTGAATTTCCTGCATGTCTGAATGAATTCTCACGCCAAAAAAATCCATATATCCATTGAGACGTCTGTTTCCACAAGTAACTCTCCCCTTTATTTCACTCTTCTCCTAACCCACCTATTTTTCCCTCACTTTTCCTTTTTATCCCAACTCGCGAGATACGTCAATCTTCCTCAATGTTTTTTTTCCCCCCTTTTTGCCCCTCCCCCCCCCCCCAAAAAAAAACCGTGCCCCCCCCCCCCCCCCCCCCCCCCCCCCCCCCAATCGTTCGATTTTCTCAATACCAAGGAATAAATCCTGCGGTATTGGTAGGTAATACCGCAACCGTCTCTCCCATCTACTCCTCTCGTTGTACCTTTCTTGTCTCTCGGCTCGTCTACCCTTACCCTCGTGGCGTTCCGCTACATTTCCCTGGCTGCATCCGCTCCGGGGGACTACACGAGAGCCTCTAGATGGAGGTAAGTGGGAGTGGGTATAGTGGAAAGGGAAAATAAAAAGAAACGACGATGAGTGGTGAGCCAGTGGATGTAGAACGAACCTGTGCGGCCCGAGCGTCTTAAAGAGGCCATGCCCTACTCCCTCGAGGGCGAAAAACGACGAGATCCGCACTTTTCTTCTTCTTTCACTTTTATCCTTTCGAAGAGAGCTGTGAAAACTTGGTTTTTCTTTCAACGGCTGGAAATTGTAAAAATTTACACGCCTAGAGATAGCGCATTCGAATCGAGTAATATTTTTTTTTTTGTTTTCGCATTCGTTTGAACAATATTTTCGTTGAAAATAAACATACCCAATTGTTGCAGATTTTTTAAAAAATAATTCAACGAGTCTCTAGTTCTGAATTAGCAAATTTAGTTATACTGGTCGAACATAAAAGCAGTTCTCTATGCTCGATGAATTTTATTTTCTCCCGCTGTCACAACTACGACTATATCAATTATGAGATTAGTAAGTGTCATCTTAATTTTTACGAGCTCGTAAATTCTCTCCCCTCGGAGAATCGTGTTAACAAAGATTAAGATGCCTCTTCGGTATACATTAAATAATGAGATGAAATTCGTAGGCGAGAGGGTTCATGTGTGGACATACACGCACACAATATTTTCATCAAACAGTGCTGGATGAAATTTAGGCGATGGTGTGGTGTGTGCCAGACACCGACGGCCAACGTCGACAGATTTTTATTGCGTTTACACCGCCGGCTGGCAGCCGTGCTCGGTCTCTGTCAGCATTAGCGAGCGATGGGTACGGCCCGACAGAGGCTTTTCCACTGGTGTTATACCGGGGATCGATGACCCCCATTCCTGGGATTATACTTCGTCCACTTCGATTATTATTTTTAGAGTTACGAATATCCAATATCGTTTTTATTCAATTTTTTCATATTCAAATTACGGATATATCGATTAATTTTGGATCAGTTTTTCGGGAAGAATTAATAGTATTGCATATTTTTACCAATGAAGATATTTCAATAGTTGAGAAAAATAAATCATTAATTTTTTTCGCAGAAATTAAAGAATTATTCTATTTCCAAATAATGAAATCAGGTCTATTGGGCAAAATTAAGACAATCGTTTCTTCACTTCAATAAAGGTATTATAATTATATCTTAGGCAAAACCATTAATTTCGAAATAATAGTTTTTGGTAAAAAAATTTCATTCACTTCAAATAATACATTTACTTACTGAATGAAAAAAATTAAATTGAATTCCACTAACTTTGCGTCCTATACCACAATAATACCAAAATAACATCATAAAAACAAGGGAAATTATTTGCAAATTTTCCATGTATTACGTAACTACATGTTATTTAATTTGGTCAAGTGTAGCACCAGTTTCCGGAAATGAGTCTACGTATTTTTATGAGGACTTTAATAGCAATTGAAACAGTAGAATCTGCGTTGGGACACTTGTCGCGTGAATAATGGGATTAATTTGCGGGGAGACAAAAGTACGTCGGTTGAACGCATAAAAATACAACAATTTGTAATCCAATTTATGACAGCCAACGAACACCGCTACTTCCGGTATCAAATCCGAGGAGGGGGGCGGGGGGGGGGGGGTCGGGGGGGGGGGGGGGGGGGGGGGGGGGGGAAGGAGGAGGATTAACTCTCTCCACCCATTGTCACCCTTGTACATTGTCCACCCACTGAAACAAGAGAATAAGCCCCGTCGCCGGAGGAAGACCCTCGCCTACTTGATTTTCTATTTTTACGTCGATTTATCGGACTCTACAACCCAGAATTACTTAACTCTTTTAAATTTCCCGGGTGACTACGAAACTCCAATTCTTGGAAGTTTCACTCCCTCGATCAATTTATTGAATAAATTTTTGGGGAACTGAGTGACAGTTGTTTTTAAATTTTTATTTGTGAAAAGAACAACGTCCTGAAAAAAATGGAGAATTAAAAAAAATCTGCTTTATCGTCTCGACGCTTGTCTCGCATGGGTCGCGATGAATCATCGCTAGGGCTTTTCCCCGAAAATTTATCGACACCGCGAGCATACCCAGGTGAGGGAGGTGATGAGGATGGGTGAGATTTAAAACGTGGAGACGAAAACGTCGCGCCGAATCGATCGACGTATTTTCACGGCTTCCAGCCTCTCTCTCCCTCTCTCTCAGACAAAAATATGATGTTCAATTAAAAAATGAATGAAAAACACCGAGCGGATCGGAATAAAATACCCCTAAAAATGTTTGAAAAATTGTTGACATCAGGGTAAAGCTCTGGCTGAGAAAAAAAACTTTGAGGACGAGAGATTTGGAAATGCACGGGATTAAAAATAGAGCGGATTTTTATTTTTGCAGTGATAATTACGACAAATAAAAACAGAACAAAGTTTTTACTTTCCTTTCAATTTCTCCGTTCCTTCTCTATGTTAAATGGAGAGATGAAAAACTATAATAATTTTATTTGTTAATGAAACTCACTTACTTTTCACCTTAGCGATAATTTTTCCTATTAATTTGGCCATTTTCATTGAAATATCAATGATACTCATAATTACAAATTTACAATTCACCACAGCCAATTAGTATAAATTAAATGTAAACCAGATTATGTGTTCAAAAAATATTCTTGAATTGTTGATTAATGAAACATTGTTTGTGAAATAAGAATAATCTGTGTTCGTAATGTACGTAATTGATTACATTATAGTTAAAGTAATATAATGAATCTATTCATCCAAAATAACATTATCCCCCAAAGCCTGTCATCACACACCCTCCAACCCCCAAAACAAATTCTCAATTCAAAAATCCCACGGCCATTACCTCCCCTCGCTCGTAACCCCAACAATCCATCAATACCAAAATTTGCGCCTCTACAAAGATGTATATATAACATAAACCAAATACACTAGTGAAACAATAACAAAATAATTGTATAAGGGGCTTCCAACGTACTTTGCTCAATAATTGAATAAAAGGGACACATTTCAGTTGAATTAGTGCCCAGAAATTGATAAAAATCCCAAAAATATATTCTTGAATTTTCTATTGATTCAGAGACTTCATTGCGTAGGTAAGCGTTTAATATTTTTAATTGACATTAATCAGTCTCAGCTCCATAATATAACTCCAGTGTTGAAAAAAGAAGTTTAAAATTTCCAAAAAATCTCAATGAACAATTTACTCGTAAATTCACAGCAATTTCCACAATTCAAAATTACCCTGAAATTATCGCTCGGTTTACTAGAAATTTTTATCAGTTCAACCGCTCATCTAAAATAAAATGATCTCCAACACTCCACCACCCTCAACCGCCAAAATAAATTCTCAATTGAAGAATTCCACGGTCATTACCTTCCCCCGCCCGTAGCCATCCCTAACCTGTCATCAATACGAAAATTCGCGCTATAACAACAAAGTGTATACAATATAAACCCGATACACGAGTGAAACAGTAACAAAACAATTGTACGAAGGACTTTGAGCGTCGCTTTGGGCTCCATCGTAAGCCGGCATTGTTCCTGAAAACGTGTCGCCAACCCAACTATGCGCCCTTCCCCGGTAATACTCCAGCGAGAGGAGTCGCGCGTTTCGCAAGTTTCGGGTTGAACAGAGAGGGAAAATGCCTATTGGACGCTGTACTGCGGGTGGGAAGGGGTGATTTTGACCACCGCGCCATTTCCACTCTCCCAGCCCTCTCAACGGGAGGCCTCCCCCTCTCGCTCGCCCTTTCCCTCTCCCCATGTGTCCAGAAATCCGTTCGTCAAAGTGGGCGTGCGTACCAGCGTATTCTCTCGTTCGTACAACGGAGAGAGCCGGAGAGTAATCGAGCTTGCGCGAGAAACCCCCGACGATATTCCTGTGCTGTATGGCTCCCTCCTCTCTCTCTCTCTCTCTCTCTCTCTTTCACTCTCTGTCGCCGTATGTCCCTGGTCAGAGATATCAAATGTTTGTTTGAGGATGGACATTTCGGGGATATGAGCGGCGAGGGGAGAACATATATAGCCCTTGGAACCACTCGGTGGGATATCATTTTCTCGTAAACTTTGAAATTAATCATTGCAGTATTGATTTTAATTTTTGCCTGGGTTTAATGCGAAAGGTTTTATTTTTCGACGGGGGATATTGAGAATTAATGGGTTTGGGGCGAGAGATGGGGGAGATTGTCAGGATTTATGAATTTGTTTTTTTGAGAATTTTTGATAAGTTTTTGGACTTTTTTAAAATTATAATTCTCTTTGCTAAATTAATGATTTGGTATTTTTTTAGTGAAGATCGGCAATTAATTTTCGATGTTTATATTTAAATTCTCTCCGATTTTCTTCATGGTTCTGAATTAATTTCAAGTTTAGAAATTTTATCGATTTTTCCATAATTTTTGTAAATTTTCTGAAAGGATTACTGGAAGAAAAATTATGGAAATTATCAAGTTTCATTAAATACGACAAACCATTCCAGACTCTTTACTCCCCCGAGAAAATCACTTCTCGAATGAATGAATGAATGAATGAATAGAAAGGTTAAGGGCAGTATCACACAGAGGCCAAGTAGATAAGGACGTGCGTTGGCGGACGCCGTGTACACTGATCGCGTTTACCATTTAGTTGGGTGAATCTCTGCCAGAGATCGTCCCATTCTCTCCCCACATGGTTTCTCTGATTTTTTTTTCAACTCCTCTTAACTTCACTCAGAGATAAAACCTCGCGCCACCCCATCCCCGCGGGAGATAATCTCGCACATTACCAGCAGGTTCCTCGTAGCTTTCTTGCCCCTTACTTCTCGGGATTCACGCGAGAGAATACATTTGTTTCCTTTTTTTCCCTCCCTTGTTTTATTTAATTCCTCAGTTGGCAAACGTTAACTTCCATCCATCAGGATTTTCATTCAAGGCTTCAAGGGTGAAGGTAAAATACTGTATTTATGGATATTTTTTGGGGTTAAATTTTTGTACTGAAATTCAGTGGATGAAATAAAAATACAAGCGAAAAAAATTCTTATTTTTCATTTCAAAAATATTAAATGAATACTTTCAAATGATTCAAGCTCAGATTTACAAGACTTTCAACAATTATTTATCCTTCTAGTCACTAGTGACTGAGTCTCCTTAAAAGCACGCCTCTCTTGAAAGAACAAAATTCAATATTCCAACTCCCATATCTACAGCCTTAGATTAGGCCTTTTCGAAATTATTACTTTTTAGACGATCCTCAAGGTATTCTGTGCCCACTTCATTAAGTACCTTTTGCTCCACAACCCCTCCTGTACCCCAAAACGTCGTCCAAATTGTGTCAAGATAATATTTCAATTCTCACAATTTCTGTCCACATTCACTAAATAAATATAGGAATTTAGTCAATGCATTTGAATTCCATTCAACGTAACTCAATAGATTTTGCCCGCACTCGTTTCCACCGGCTTCTTCATTCAATAATTTTCAAAAATCTATGGAAAATTCTCGTCAGGTATCCTTTGACGATGGGAAACGCGTTAAAAGCGAAGAGAGGAGGATCCATAGAGACAAAACGCTTTTGCAAAAAAGACAAAGTCGGTGAAGAGGAAGGGAGGGAGGGGGTGGGTAAAGAGACTATGGGACGTGGGATACGCGTCCGCAACATAAATAGTTCAATCACGCCGAGCTTAACGTCGTAAGCTCTCCTTTGCTTTTACAACCATACCGCGCTTTACCCCCACCGCCGCTTGCCCCCATCCCCGCCCCACCCGTTGTTCACCTCAGGTACAGCCCCACGGTACTAAGTGAACCTACGTCTTTGCCCGAGCTCTACTCGCTTCGCTCCTATCCCCATATTGAAATATTTAATATTTTTAATAGAAAGACGATCCAGGGAAAGTTACCCTCCAACTGAAGGAGACGGTACGGAATAGAGGAGGGAGAGGGGGTTGCGAGGTGCATGAGGGGTGTATTCTAAGTTTTCCAGGCACCGTTGAAAAACCATTCCCCGGCAATTCCTGGGGGCGGTTGAGAGAAAGTTTTTCTTATGAATTATTGCGCCTCGGCTCTTTCTTATTTTTACGTTGAGAAGAGATTTGTTGGATTTCTTCAATTATTACGCGTAATGGACGTTTCATTTTTGTTACAAATTGTTAAGAATTTAATTCGGTGTTTTTTTTTAATTGACCAGATTTTTTGTCGTTTGAGTGTGTGGGCTTAATTTTCGGTATTTTTTTGAAGAAAATTGATACTTTTGTTACGCCAAAACGTAGAAGAAAATAGATAAGATGGGATGTCATCAATGACGCCCTACAAAATCATAATTTTTACAACGAAATACTTTTAAAAAAAGGCTGTAGCTATTTAAGAAGCCATTTCAAGTGAAGAAAATAGAAAATACAAATTCAATTTAGATTTGAGTGAAATCTTCACTCAGAATTACATCGGCATATTCCTACATTCTATTCAGATAAATTAAATCTCAAGATCTAATGGAATTGAAATCTCGTTCATTTCTCCGGAATATGAATTTTCGTTATTCGAAATGATAAAAACAAATTGAACCGAGTGAAAACAGAATGAAAGTATTTTTTAACTATCGAAGTTGATTAAATCGAAAATAATATTCGATCAGTGCCAGCGTGAACGAGATGCCGAAGTGGATAGATGGATTGCGTTTCCCGTTGATAAATCGTTTTTTCACTCGACGCTTAAAAAAATGTAGTCCTAAATCCCTATCAGGTGTATTCATCATTTTTTAATAAAACCATGATCCGTTAGATAGAGGAGTCTGTCAGAGTTTTCACTCCACAAGTTTTCAGTGTGAAATGGGGGGGGGGGAAGAGACTCCATGAGAGGTTTACAGAGAGTTGAACTTATAAATTACGTTTTGTACAGCGGGTGTATTCTCCGCGGCGCTCCGGGGATTACACGATGGGTGGAGGTAAAAAAAAAAATTGTGTATTAGAGGGGAAGTTTTGGGTAACTGTCTGCTATTCGAACATCAGGTTCAGCCGACTGGGACGGAGACTCCCTCAAATGGTAATGCACATTTACTTACTAGTTCTCCACCCCCCACGACCTCGAACCCCGAAACTGACAGGTTCGGATTCGGCGAGAGGTGCCCTCGGTGGAATACCAACGACTCTGGGGCTTTATTTTTGTTCACTTAAGTGGTAAAATTATGAAATGTACTTCATTCAATGTTACAAATTTAATCTCGTTTGAGTTAAATAAAAAAAAACGGATACATTTGTACTGAAAATTTTAGTAATTTCAGAGAGAACGTGAAATTTGCGGAATAACTTTCATTAGCTCTCAATTTATTCTACAAAAAACTAGTGACAGTAATCTTTATTGTAAAATGATAAGCAATGAACATCCACGTGAACCTTTTTGCCACTTCTCTAATTAAGTTTAAAAAATTCATTAGTCACCCATCAAGTTGGATCTTCACAAATTTTAAATTGACGGAATAGATAGAAAGAGAAAAAACGAAATACCCCACCCAAAAGGAAAAAAAAAATCTCACAGGAACTCGCGAGTATCGTCTAGCCACCCCCTTCACTCTACTGACATTAGCATATAAATACAATTCTAACACCCCGTTGGAAAAAGTTTAGTCCGTGCGAGCGAAGGCACTTACCTCCAACTTAAATTTGGATAGTTAAAATGTGTTGCAGAAACCCACTCCCTCCCTTTCACCTTTACCGTTCACTCTCTTTCGTACCTATACTCTGAGTGTTGTTGGCGTTCCGGTGTTAGACGCAGAGAAACTCGGGGTAGAGGGGGTTGCATCGAGCAGCCATATTGGGTCGTTTAAACCCCCTCCCTCCCCTTCCGTCTCTTCCTCTTCCCGCTACCATTCTTCGTCACCAGAGGCCAAGCATATTCCCTGGGCACTTCGTTGGAACGTGTTCCAAAATATCTCGGGGGTTACGGGTGGAGGAACTCTCAACAGAGAGAGTTATGGTGTACTCGCTGACCCTAGCTATTTCTCAAACCAGTGACAATAATTTTCTTTCAGCGATTTTAGTCGTTTTTAAATCAGTAAAACATGCTTGTGTTATTCAAATGAAGACAAATAGACCTGGAGATGTTGGAAATTAATTTTTTTTTATATTAAATAACGTCAATGACAATGCATAATATGTATTAGACAATAATTTCGCTTAAATGAAGGAAAGAGAGTATTTGGTATTCGAATTTTGAGCTGTTTGCGGCTGAATTTTTTAATAAATTTCTAACAAAATAGATCAATATTTTTTTGCAAATTCATGTACCTCAATTATTCTTTAATGAAAAAATCACTGACACTGTACCGAAACAAACATCAAATCTCGTCATATTCTTTGAAGCAATTTCCGTTCTTTCGTTGCGAAAAAATGTATTTTTTTGTGAAAACTGTTCCGGATGTGAAATTGTGCGGTTAACATGGCGCGTTTGCATCAATGGTAGAACCCGGAAATATCGAAAACTCGGTATCAAATACCGTCCACTTCTCTTCAACAGGAGAAACGAGAATGGACGAGTGGCGAGGGAGGGGGTAGAGAGGGGGTACCACACAGGGGGATGATGGGGTACAGGACTGATCCGGTATTTACATCCGTTTCCTGTTGGTCCACCGACCGCAGAGGGATACATCCGGGAAAAGTCGACTAATTAACCATGTCCACCTATTTCGTCATCAGCGTAACGGTTTATATTGATTGAAAAGCGATGTCTGTTCAACCGCAACTTGCTCTACATGCGGGTTTCTGTACATAAATCTCGTAAACGCAGTTGCCCATTAAACATTAATCAGTGGAACATCCTTTTCTCATGTATATCTCGGGAAAATTCCTTTAAAAAAATGATAAATTTAAAAAAACTCTCCCAACCATTGTGATAAATGCCATTGCATTTTCTAAAAAACTCGTACTATATTTCTTAAATATGGCAAATATTTAAGACATTTTTTTCAGTCACATTATCCGGTTATCGTATTATTAATAAATCTTAAATCTTCTATACGCATTTTTATATTTTAAAAATAATTCACTTTTTTTGTCTAAGAAAATGACTTTTAACCCACAAACTAATGTTTAAACATAAAATCTAAGGACAATCCTCGATAACAGACAAATATCTTAAATACATAAAATAAAATAAATCTCTTAAATTAAATAAATTCCATAATTCCCGAAAAAAAAAATTGTAAAAATTTGCTTCAACCCGGGGTCAATGAATGACTGACCATCTGTTGTGAGCGATCTAATCTTCCAAAAAATGGAATAAAAAGTGAGAATACTAAAAAGATAAAAACGTCTACCAATAAAAATGAATAAAGCCGTCGAGCAAATACGAGGCTAACGATTCAACAGAGTAGAGAGAATCCATCGGGCCACCTGTAACCCGAAGTGTAATCGGAAATATATTTCACTCCCCTTCTGACCACCGGGCGTTCCCTCCACGTGCCCCCCCGCCCCCCCCCCCCCCCCCCTCTTCACTACATTTGAGCTACGAATTTCGAAGCGATGGTCCTCATATTCCCCGACGCGTTTCGAGAGCCCGTTGCCAGCTGTCGAACGAGAGGGCGAGAGTGTAGCCAGCCTGCGTTGTAGCTGTTAAATGAAAAATATCCAATGTTTTATATTCATTCGTATCCCCTCGCTCTATCTCCACGCAATTTTAACGATGATAACAATGTGATGACGTCATCGGACATGAAAATTCCATTGTAACTATTTTTTTATTTAGGAATAAAACTTTTTTATGTGATTTTTCTTTTTCGTTTCAGATTTTTTTTGGAGCTGAATTGATAAACTCAGATTCTGGAGGAATGTCAAGGATTCTCGTCATTGAGAATTGACTCCTTAATGTCAAATTAAATAAGACGTTGAAATTATTGCCTAATTAGTTCGTTAACACGTTTTACTTATTAATTCATTGGGCTCAAGCGAAGTCAAGAGAATAGTTACATAAACTGTTAAATTTTGAAATAAATCCATAAACTGTATAAATTTCTGCCAAGTCCTTTGGAAATTTCCGATCGAAAATTATCAACAGCGCACTTAATGGCAACGGAAAATTATCCCCTGCGAGTGTCTCCATATTTCTAAGAATAAAATTACTATATATTCCATGTTATTTCAACCCCTACATTAACTGACGTCACAGAAATGCCAAATAACCCATTTCTCTGAAGTCCAGCATTAAAGTATGAACTAAAAAAGGCAGTGAGATCGTTTGGGCAGGATTTTAACGCACCGTTATATGAGTCTGTCGTGTACAACGTATCCACCACTAACATTTCGAAGGTGTAATTGACAATTTCACATAGACTCCAAGTACTCTCGCACGTGTGGCTATTTTACGGGTATATGTTTATGTGTCCGTACGGGTTATGTTGCCAGAGCGGGAGACTGTCATTTTGACGGGCTAACGGTATGACCATGTACAGCATACGCAAGATGGGCGCTGTATGAAAATTGTAATACTGTGTTTGTATGTAAATTAACCGGCTGTTTTCGAGTTACACGATTTTACTGGCTATTGTTGGAGCATTGCATTGCGGTATAATTTTGTATATTTTCATGGAGCCGTGAAGTGGTGGCAGGGGAAGTTGAAAGGTTGAGTTGATTTTAACGGAGGACAATTGTTACGCCAAAATGTCATCAAATGTAATAAATAAATCGGATGCATTAAAAATATTCTATAGAGTGTAAGGGGAGAATTTGCGGATGAAACGAAAATTGATTTACTAAGGGATTTTTGTTGGAAAGTCTTCTTCATCAAATGAAAATGTATACGACGCATTTCCAATTTCAAATAACAACTGACAATTTTTGGTTTTCGGTTTTTGTCCAGACCAAAAAAATCGCGAATTGCCTGAATTTAATTTTTCGAGTTTAATTCCTTAAATTCCTCGAGTTGCTTAAAAATTCTGTCGAACTACAATTTCATAGTAATTCCCAAGAAACTTATTGAAATAGCCCATCAAAAATCTTTACCAATGAATAAAAACCCTAATTGAAATACATCAAAAATAACTGGACTTCTTGAGATATTGAGTAAAGAATGAATAATCTAACCGAGATAAGCATTCTTCATATCTCACAAGATTTACCTTTAAACCATTCTACTTGAAATAAAACGGCTGCGTCATTTCGATGTTTTACGAACGATTGGTGAACCGACAGTACCTTTGATCATTCATTTCAGTCATCAGTGAAAAAAAAAATGTTATGATTGACAGTATGAAATGCGCCGATGCGCTCAACGACTCTCATTCCTTCTGGAACGCACAATTGAGTGCTCACTCACGCGTTCGGTATTCAAGTGTCGAAGGGTTATCACCGTCATTGAAGCCCTTTGGAGATGTTGGAATTCAAGACAAAGGAGGCGCGCACAATTTTTCCCCCCTCGTCAGCATCACAGTCTAAACCCGGGGCTTTATGAACCTTCTTATTTTATTTTTTTTTTTTTTGGCACTCGTTCTCCCCCCCTGGGGCCAATTTATTATTTAGTTATTTTCCACGGATCCCAGGTGGCACATGGCTTTAATGGTGACACCAATGGAGCCCACGTGGAGACGGAAATTGCCGTTTTATTGGGAGAATTAAGAGGCCTAACGCTCGGGCAACCGGGCTCACTCCCTCAATTACGAATCTTTTAGCTGAGGGAAAGACATCACCCACGACACAACTGGATTTTAGGTAGGACACAGCTTGTGATTACCTCGTGGGTAAATAAATCTCAGTTACGGATTCAATCTTTTTGCTTTTGGGGAGATTTTTACGGAAATAGAATCCCGGGCTTACTCGAGAGGCAATTGTTTTTTACGGAAATTGTGAAACCTTGCGATCAAGACAACTCTCTTAGAATTCCAATGAATTGTGGGATGATAATTTTCCGCTGTAAGATTTCTGCTTGTATATCCAATTAACAGACCTTAGACGTAAATGTTGGTATGAAAAAAAAAAATTGGAAGTGCTGTGAATATTTTTAATATTTCACAAATAAAATTGCGTTCGAATAAAAACTATGTTATTTTTGAAAATCTAAAACACTTATACCTTAAATTTGTGTGTCTGTATTTTACGATTCGTAAAAATCTCCTCTCAACGAACAAATAAACTTAATCATCAACTTACGAACAGGTGAATGCTCTCGCTCATCCATGAAAAACGTACCTGCAACAGAGAATAAAAACCTCGATAAATTTCAATTCCCATCATCGAGGATGTTAATGAATTTACGACAATCATTACTCTCAATTAAAAATCCCCGTCAACACGGCGATAAATCTCATTGCAAAAAAATAAAAAAGAGAGCGCCTCGGCGAGAAGAAAAGATGAATGAATCCCTATAAAAGCTAATGGGATATATCAGATTATGCATACCTGGAGTGCAAACAGTGAAAAATCGAGGGAGAGTCGTTCGAAAAAAACGGGAAATAAAGATGAATCCAAAGAGAAGCGTGAAAAATATTAGAAAAAAAGTAGATAGTGAGCTCTTAACTTGAACAAACGTTCTTGAATTTCCACTACGGCAGGTAGTTAATTATTTTCCTCTGGCTGGAAAGGCGATATCCGGCCTCGCTCAGATTTCCCGTAGTAGTGAATGAAGAAGAGGATAAAACGACAGGAGAATAAGAAAACCAAAACGAGAGAGACAGATTTGGAGAGGGGGCGAGGAAGGATGGGAGGGTAGAACTGTAATCGCAGGGGAAGAGAGGGTGGATAGACGATGTAACGAATAAAAATTCACGTTGGAATGAAGACCGAGGGAGATTGAGAACGAGATTCTCGAGAATTCGATGAAAACGTGCCTTCCAATGCCGCACAGATTTATATCGGTATACAGAAAAGCTCTCGGTTAAAACCTACGACTGAGAGCGCAAGGGAAAAGTGGAGAAAGAAATAAAAAACAAGCATACATACATTTGCAGCTCCATCGAACGCACTTTAATCAAGAGTTATTGTGACCCAGACATGCAAAATGCGGATATTTCATTTCGATGGAAATCGGTAAACGTTTGAAGAATGTATTCACGATTTTGTTTTAGGCGTCTCTACAACCGCATTTAATATTATTCGTTATTCCAGGAGAATTTATTGCAACGCCATTGAATAAATAAAATTGAAGTAGATATTTTTTGGAGTACTAGAACTGAAAATGGCGTTTTCCATCTAATCCTTTCGAATTGTGAATTACCAAAGACAAAACTCTTTAAAAATTTGAATAAAAGAATAATTAATTGTCGAGTGCAAATGCGTCGAAAAGGATACATATAAAAGTAAAACATCTCGTTTGCAAAAAAAAAAAAACGGGCCCAAAGACATGAAAAAGTGTCAGAAAAATATTTCCTCGGTAATTAAAAATTCCAACCAAGGGAATCTAATTTAAAACGCGGAGCCGAAGGGTAAAAAAAACTGAAAGCAACTGGCATTTTTTTCATCCTGAAAGCTGACGGAAACAAACAAAAACATACGTCTCAACGCCGGTAATTTCCCCACCCCATCCGTCTCCTGGTGTTTCTTTATTTTAATTTAATCCCACAAAACACAGTGGCGTCAACCAAGTGAAAAATCACGGCGAACACTATGACATGTGTGCTACTAAAAGAGGGAGGCCAGATATCCCAGAGGTTTTGGTAGGTGAAAGTAGGGGAGAATGTGAAAGACAAATAGAAATGGAGGCAAAAAGTTTGGAAAAAAGAAAAAAATAAAATAAAAGAAAAAAGAGAGGAGGAAAAAGAGTGGAAAAGAAAACAGGGTTGAAAACGTTTGCCACAAAATGTTCTAACTGCCTCTTCGCTTCAACCCAGTTGTTCTATTCTCGCTCTGTCAGAGTGTGTTACACTTTTATCTGGAAAAGTGGCCCCCGGCGATTAAAAAGTTTCATTACCGTTGGCGTCAGTTTCGTTCCAGCTGAGGAAATAGAATACAATCCACCAATCCGGTCAATCTCGTTTGCCACCGGATTTCCTCGCATTCTTCTTTTTCATTTTTTTTTTCTCCTCGACTCATCCCCGTATCGTCGGTATAATCCCCTTATGTACACGAGTGATAGTCGGAGATTTCTTGGAGGTACTGCGAGCAGATGAGAACAGGGTTTGGGGGCTTGTATGTACTCGTGGTGCAGGATATTTTGCAATCGAGGGGCGGAGAGGTGGAGGAAGATTGCGAATGCGCGTGTGAGAGTCTCCGTTGGGGGATAAAAAATAGATGGATTTTGGCGGAGGAAACGGACATTTTATCAGATGAAATCAGATGAAATGTTATCCTCTGGGGAAAATGAGGTTGATGCGGAGGACTAGAAATGGCCCAGGCGAATTATTAGTAATTCAATTAATTAATTAAAGATGTAGAAATGGATAAAGTTCAAATTCAATGAAATAATAAATATTTTTATCACAGAAAGAAATATGTTATTGAATCGAGTGTTATAGGTGACCGATGCAGTCTTAGAATTTGTTCATTTCAAAATATAATTCCGTGTGAGTATCATTGGTAATTAAATTGATTAAGCTAAAATGAAAATTGGTAAAATTGAAGATAAAACTTGTGAAGAGCATTGTGTGACTCTCGAAGAGAATGCGTGCATACATTCGTTACTGTACCGATGGGTAATAAAAACTGCTTTTTAGTAGAGAAACAAATAATTTCGATGAAATATATTCTACCGGGGAAAATAACTTTGATATAAATAACTATGAATTCCCGAAAATGGTTATTAACGACCAAGTTAATTAATTACCCTATGCAAATGTTATGTGAAATGGCAACTAAATGAAGAATCAAATTTTAGTAATGGTGATTGACAATGAATTTTTGAATAATTAAGAGATTAAATTACATATACAAATGGAATTTCAAGTCGCATGGCAACCTTTCGATCAAAAAGGAAGAGTGAGTGCATATTAGAACGTTTCGGATTAGTATTGGCTCTGGTGCTATTTCGGAAATTGAAATTTGATTTGAAATGAATTTCCATAGCTGCGCTGAGAGAGGATTCCACTCTTGGCCGTTAATATCTTGAAATATCTTTCATCCCAGGTAGAAAATGCCAATGTTCACGAAACGGGCCAGAGCTGGCACGAGACTGGGCTCGCCAGGCTCACCAAGCTTGGCCCGAGGGACGGCCGAAGCTAAAAAAGCATGGCTTATATACCAGACTTGGATTATCAAGCTTGGCCCGAGTGACGCTCGAGTTTCCAAAAAGTATGGCCATCCAGGCTTGGGCCAGTCTATAGTGGTTAGGGCGTAGGATATAGTGGTTAGTATACGTAGGGTTATAGGTTCGATCCCCGGTTCCGGCGAATATTTTAAGTTGATAAAATCGGTTTTTCAGGCATGACGGCGTTGAGGGTTAGTGATTAGAGAA